>CAXAJV010001240.1:0-13408 GCA_963969225.1 Xylocopa violacea
ACTGCTATAACGTTATATACCCTAACATAACGCATCCTGACAACTCGGATGTAATATTTGACAACATTCCTGGCGTTTCAGCCCCTACTTCTCGGTGGTAACGTTATAAACGTCTATAACGTTATGTGTCCTAACCTAAGGCAACCTAACATCTCGGACGTAATATTTTACAACATTACTTGCGTGTGGGCGCGTACTTCTCCGTGGAAACATTATATACGTCTATATCGTTATATATCCTAACCTAAGGCAACCTAACATCTCGGATGTAATATTTTACAACATTCGTGGCTTGTCGGCCCCTACTTCTCGGTGGGAACACTATGCACGTCTATAACGTTATATATCCTAACATAAGGCAACCTAACATCTCGCACGTAATATTTTACAACATTCGTGTCGTGTCAGCCCCTACTTCTCGGTGGTATCATTATATACGTCTATCACTTTATATATCCTAACAAAAGGCAACCTAACATCTCGGATGTAATATTTTACAACATTCGTTGCTTGTCGGCCCCTACTTCTCGGTGGGAACTTTATATACGTCTAAAACGTTATATGTCCTAACCTAAGGCAACCTATCATCTCGGACGTAATATTTTACAAAATTCCTTGCGTGTCGGTGCCTACTTCTCCGTGGGAACATTATATACGTCTATAAAGTTATATGTCCTAACCAAAGGCAATCTAACATCTCGGGTGTAATATTTTACAACATTCCTTGCGTGTCGGCACCTACTTCTCGTTGGGTACATTGTGTACGATTATAACGCTATATGTCCTAACCTAAGGCAACCTAACATCTCGGATGTAATATTTTACAACATTCGTGACGTGTCGGCCCCTACTTCTCGGTGGGAACATTATGTACTGCTATAACGTGATATGTCCTAACAAAAGGCAATCTAACATCTCGCACGTAATATTTCACTACATTCCTGGCGTTTCAGCCCCTACTTCTCGGTGGTAACGTTATAAACGTCTATAACGTTATGTGTCCTAACCTAAGGCAACTTAACATCTCGGACGTAATATTTTACAACATTCGTGGCTTGTCGGCCCCTACTTCTCGGTGGGAACTTTATATACGTCTAAAACGTTATCCTAACCTAAGGCAACCTAATATCTCGGATGTAATATTTTACAACATTCCTTGCGTGTCGGCACCTACTCCTCGGAGGGAACTTCATGTACGACAATAACGTTATATATCCTAATCTAAGGCAAACTAACATCTCGGATGTAATATTTTACAACATTCGTGGCGTGTCGGCCCCAGCTTCTCGTTGAGAACACTATGTATGTCTATAACGTTATATATCCTAACATAAGGCAACCTAACATCTCGGATGTAATATTTTACAACATTCGTGACGTGTCGGCCGCTACTTCTCGTTGGGAACATTATCTACTGCTATAACGTTATATGTCCTAACATAAGGCAATCTAACATTTCGGATGTAATATTTTACAACATTCCTTGCGTGTCGGCGCCTTCTTCTCGGTGGGAGCAATATGTACGGCTATAACGTTATATGTCCTAACCTAAGGCAATCTAACATTTCGGATGTAATATTTTACAACATTCCTTGCGTCTCGGCGCTTACGTCTCCGTGGGAAGATTATAAACTTCTATAACGTTATATATCCTAACCTAAGGCAACATAACATCTCGGACGTGATTTTTTACAAACATCCTTGCGTGTCGGCGCATACTACTCCGTGGGAACATTATATGCTTCTATAGCGTTATATATCCTAACATAAGGCATCCCAACAACTCGTATGTAATATTTGACAATATTCCTGGCGTTTCAGCCCCTACTTCTCGGTGGTAACATTATAAACGTCTATAGCGTTTTATGTCCTAACCTAAGGCAACCTAACATCTCGGATGTTATATTTTACAACATTCATGGCGTTTAGGCCCCTACTTCTCAGTGCGAACATTATGTACTGCTATAACGTTATATGTCCTAACATGAGGCAATCTAACATCTCGGATGTAATATTTTACAGCATTCCTTGCGTGTCGGCACCTACTCCTCGGAGGGAACACCATTTACGACTATCAGGTTATACATCCTAATCTAAGGCAAACTAACATCTCGGATGTAATATTTTACAACATTCGTGGCGTGTCGGCCCCTGCTTCTCGGTGGGAACACTATGTACGTCTCTAACGTTATATATCCTAACATAAGGCATCCTAACATCTCGGATGTAATATTTTACAACATTCGTGACGTGTCGCCGCTACTTCTCGGTGGGAACATTATCTACTGCTATAACGTTATATGTCCTAACCTAAGGCAATCTAACATCTCGTATGTAATATTTGACAATATTCCTGGCGTTTCAGCCCCTACTTCTCGGTGGTAACATTATAAACGTCTATAACGTTTTATGTCCTAACCTAAGGCAACCTAACATCTCGGACGTAATATTTTACAACATTCGTGTCGTGTCAGCCCCTACTTCTCGGTGATATCATTATATACGTCTATCACTTTATATATCCTTACAAAAGGCAACCTAACATCTCGGATGTAATATTTTACAACATTCGTTGCTTGTCGGCCCCTACTTCTCGGTGGGAACTTTATATACGTCTAAAACGTTATATGTCCCAACCGAAGGCAACCTATCATCTCGGACGTAATATTTTACAAAATTACTTGCGTGTCGGTGCCTACTTCTCCGTGGGAACATTATATACGTCTATAAAGTTATATGTCCTAACCTAAGGCAATCTAACATCTCGGGTGTAATATTTTACAACATTCCTTGCGTGTCGGCACCTACTTCTCGTTGGGTACATTCTGTACGATTATAAAGCTATATGTCCTAACCTAAGGCAACCTAACATCTCAGATGTAATATTTTACAACATTCGTGACGTGTCGGCCCCTACTTCTCGGTGGGAACATTATCTACTGCTATAACGTTATATGTCCTAACATAAGGCAATCTAACATTTCGGATGTAATATTTTACAACATTCCTTGCGTGTCGGCGCCTTCTTCTCGGTGGGAGCAATATGTACGGCTATAACGTTATATGTCCTAACCTAAGGCAATCTAACATTTCGGATGTAATATTTTACAACATTCCTTGCGTCTCGGCGCTTACGTCTCCGTGGGAAGATTATAAACTTCTATAACGTTATATATCCTAACCTAAGGCAACATAACATCTCGGACGTGATTTTTTACAAACATCCTTGCGTGTCGGCGCATACTACTCCGTGGGAACATTATATGCTTCTATAGCGTTATATATCCTAACATAAGGCATCCCAACAACTCGTATGTAATATTTGACAATATTCCTGGCGTTTCAGCCCCTACTTCTCGGTGGTAACATTATAAACGTCTATAGCGTTTTATGTCCTAACCTAAGGCAACCTAACATCTCGGATGTTATATTTTACAACATTCATGGCGTTTAGGCCCCTACTTCTCAGTGCGAACATTATGTACTGCTATAACGTTATATGTCCTAACATGAGGCAATCTAACATCTCGGATGTAATATTTTACAGCATTCCTTGCGTGTCGGCACCTACTCCTCGGAGGGAACACCATTTACGACTATCAGGTTATACATCCTAATCTAAGGCAAACTAACATCTCGGATGTAATATTTTACAACATTCGTGGCGTGTCGGCCCCTGCTTCTCGGTGGGAACACTATGTACGTCTCTAACGTTATATATCCTAACATAAGGCATCCTAACATCTCGGATGTAATATTTTACAACATTCGTGACGTGTCGCCGCTACTTCTCGGTGGGAACATTATCTACTGCTATAACGTTATATGTCCTAACCTAAGGCAACATAACAGCTCGGACGTGATTTTTTACAAACATCCTTGCGTGTCGGCGCATACTACTCCGTGGGAACATTATATAATTCTATAGCGTTATATATCCTAACATAAGGCATCCCAACAACTCGTATGTAATATTTGACAATATTCCTGGCGTTTCAGCCCCTACTTCTCGGTGGTAACATTATAAACGTCTATAACGTTTTATGTCCTAACCTAAGGCAACCTAACATCTCGGACGTAATATTTTACAACATTCGTGTCGTGTCGGCCCCTACTTCTCGGCGGTATCATTATATACGTCTATCACTTTATATATCCTAACAAAAGGCAACCTAACATCTCGGATGTTATATTTTACAACATTCGTGGCGTGTAGGCCCCTACTTCTCGGTGCGATCATTATGTACTGCTATAACGTTATATGTCCTAACATGAGGCAATCTAACATCTCGGAAGTAATATTTTACAGCATTCCTTGCGTGTCGGCACCTACTCCTCGGAGGGAACACCATGTACGACTATAAGGTTATATATCCTAATCTAAGGCAAACTAACATCTCGGATGTAATATTTTACAACATTCGTGGCGTGTCGGCCCCTGCTTCTGGGTGGGAACACCATGTACGTCTATAACGTTATATATCCTAACATAAGGCATCCTAACATCTCGGATGTAATATTTTACAACATTCGTGACGTGTCGGCCGCTACTTCTCGGTGGGAACATTATCTACTGCTATAACGTTATATACCCTAACATAACGCATCCTGACAACTCGGATGTAATATTTGACAACATTCCTGGCGTTTCAGCCCCTACTTCTCGGTGGTAACGTTATAAACGTCTATAACGTTATGTGTCCTAACCTAAGGCAACCTAACATCTCGGACGTAATATTTTACAACATTACTTGCGTGTGGGCGCGTACTTCTCCGTGGAAACATTATATACGTCTATATCGTTATATATCCTAACCTAAGGCAACCTAACATCTCGGATGTAATATTTTACAACATTCGTGGCTTGTCGGCCCCTACTTCTCGGTGGGAACACTATGCACGTCTATAACGTTATATATCCTAACATAAGGCAACCTAACATCTCGCACGTAATATTTTACAACATTCGTGTCGTGTCAGCCCCTACTTCTCGGTGGTATCATTATATACGTCTATCACTTTATATATCCTAACAAAAGGCAACCTAACATCTCGGATGTAATATTTTACAACATTCGTTGCTTGTCGGCCCCTACTTCTCGGTGGGAACTTTATATACGTCTAAAACGTTATATGTCCTAACCTAAGGCAACCTATCATCTCGGACGTAATATTTTACAAAATTCCTTGCGTGTCGGTGCCTACTTCTCCGTGGGAACATTATATACGTCTATAAAGTTATATGTCCTAACCAAAGGCAATCTAACATCTCGGGTGTAATATTTTACAACATTCCTTGCGTGTCGGCACCTACTTCTCGTTGGGTACATTGTGTACGATTATAACGCTATATGTCCTAACCTAAGGCAACCTAACATCTCGGATGTAATATTTTACAACATTCGTGACGTGTCGGCCCCTACTTCTCGGTGGGAACATTATGTACTGCTATAACGTGATATGTCCTAACAAAAGGCAATCTAACATCTCGCACGTAATATTTCACTACATTCCTGGCGTTTCAGCCCCTACTTCTCGGTGGTAACGTTATAAACGTCTATAACGTTATGTGTCCTAACCTAAGGCAACTTAACATCTCGGACGTAATATTTTACAACATTCGTGGCTTGTCGGCCCCTACTTCTCGGTGGGAACTTTATATACGTCTAAAACGTTATCCTAACCTAAGGCAACCTAATATCTCGGATGTAATATTTTACAACATTCCTTGCGTGTCGGCACCTACTCCTCGGAGGGAACTTCATGTACGACAATAACGTTATATATCCTAATCTAAGGCAAACTAACATCTCGGATGTAATATTTTACAACATTCGTGGCGTGTCGGCCGCTACTTCTCGTTGGGAACATTATCTACTGCTATAACGTTATATGTCCTAACATAAGGCAATCTATCATTTCGGATGTAATATTTTACAACATTCCTTGCGTGTCGGCGCCTTCTTCTCGGTGGGAGCAATATGTACGGCTATAACGTTATATGTCCTAACCTAAGGCAATCTAACATTTCGGATGTAATATTTTACAACATTCCTTGCGTCTCGGCGCTTACGTCTCCGTGGGAAGATTATAAACTTCTATAACGTTATATATCCTAACCTAAGGCAACATAACATCTCGGACGTGATTTTTTACAAACATCCTTGCGTGTCGGCGCATACTACTCCGTGGGAACATTATATGCTTCTATAGCGTTATATATCCTAACATAAGGCATCCCAACAACTCGTATGTAATATTTGACAATATTCCTGTCGTTTCAGCCCCTACTTCTCGGTGGTAACATTATAAACGTCTATAGCGTTTTATGTCCTAACCTAAGGCAACCTAACATCTCGGATGTTATATTTTACAACATTCATGGCGTTTAGGCCCCTACTTCTCAGTGCGAACATTATGTACTGCTATAACGTTATATGTCCTAACATGAGGCAATCTAACATCTCGGATGTAATATTTTACAGCATTCCTTGCGTGTCGGCACCTACTCCTCGGAGGGAACACCATTTACGACTATCAGGTTATACATCCTAATCTAAGGCAAACTAACATCTCGGATGTGATATTTTACAACATTCGTGGCGTGTCGGCCCCTGCTTCTCGGTGGGAACACTATGTACGTCTCTAACGTTATATATCCTAACATAAGGCATCCTAACATCTCGGATGTAATATTTTACAACATTCGTGACGTGTCGCCGCTACTTCTCGGTGGGAACATTATCTACTGCTATAACGTTATATGTCCTAACCTAAGGCAACATAACAGCTCGGACGTGATTTTTTACAAACATCCTTGCGTGTCGGCGCATACTACTCCGTGGGAACATTATATAATTCTATAGCGTTATATATCCTAACATAAGGCATCCCAACAACTCGTATGTAATATTTGACAATATTCCTGGCGTTTCAGCCCCTACTTCTCGGTGGTAACATTATAAACGTCTATAACGTTTTATGTCCTAACCTAAGGCAACCTAACATCTCGGACGTAATATTTTACAACATTCGTGTCGTGTCGGCCCCTACTTCTCGGCGGTATCATTATATACGTCTATCACTTTATATATCCTAACAAAAGGCAACCTAACATCTCGGATGTTATATTTTACAACATTCGTGGCGTGTAGGCCCCTACTTCTCGGTGCGATCATTATGTACTGCTATAACGTTATATGTCCTAACATGAGGCAATCTAACATCTCGGAAGTAATATTTTACAGCATTCCTTGCGTGTCGGCACCTACTCCTCGGAGGGAACACCATGTACGACTATAAGGTTATATATCCTAATCTAAGGCAAACTAACATCTCGGATGTAATATTTTACAACATTCGTGGCGTGTCGGCCCCTGCTTCTGGGTGGGAACACCATGTACGTCTATAACGTTATATATCCTAACATAAGGCATCCTAACATCTCGGATGTAATATTTTACAACATTCGTGACGTGTCGGCCGCTACTTCTCGGTGGGAACATTATCTACTGCTATAACGTTACATGTCCTAACATAAGGCAATCTAACATTTCGGATGTAATATTTTACAACATTCCTTGCGTGTCGGCGCCATCTTCTCGGTGGGAACATTATGTACGGCTATAATGTTATATGTCCTAACCTAAGGCAATCTAACAGCTCGTATGTAATATTTGACAATATTCCTGGCGTTTCAGCCCCTACTTCTCGGTGGTAACATTATAAACGTCTATAACGTTTTATGTCCTAACCTAAGGCAACCTAACATCTCGGACGTAATATTTTACAACATTCGTGTCGTGTCAGCCCCTACTTCTCGGTGATATCATTATATACGTCTATCACTTTATATATCCTTACAAAAGGCAACCTAACATCACGGATGTAATATTTTACAACATTCGTTGCTTGTCGGCCCCTACTTCTCGGTGGGAACTTTATATACGTCTAAAACGTTATATGTCCCAACCGAAGGCAACCCATCATCTCGGACGTAATATTTTACAAAATTACTTGCGTGTCGGTGCCTACTTCTCCGTGGGAACATTATATACGTCTATAAAGTTATATGTCCTAACCTAAGGCAATCTAACATCTCGGGTGTAATATTTTACAACATTCCTTGCGTGTCGGCACCTACTTCTCGTTGGGTACATTCTGTACGATTATAAAGCTATATGTCCTAACCTAAGGCAACCTAACATCTCAGATGTAATATTTTACAACATTCGTGACGTGTCGGCCCCTACTTCTCGGTGGGGACATTATGTACTGCTATAACGTTATATGTCATAACAAAAGGCAATCTAACATCTCGCACGTAATATTTTACGACATTCCTGGCGTTTCAGCCCCTACTTCTCGGTGGTAACGTTATAAACGTCTATAACGTTATGTGTCCTAACCTAAGGCAACTTAACATCTCGGACGTAATATTTTACAACATTACTTGCGTGTGGGTGCGTACTTCTCCGTGGAAACATTATATACGTCTATAACGTTATATATCCTAACCTAAGGCAACCTAACATCTCGGACGTAATATTTTACAACATTCGTGTCGTGTCGGCCCCTACTTCTCGGTGGTATCATTATATACGTCTATCACGTTATATATCCTAACCTAAGGCAACCTAACATCTCGGACGTAATATTTTACAACATTCGTGGCGTGTTCGGTCCCTACTTCTCGGTGGTATCATTATATACGTCTATCACGTTATGTATCCTAACAAAAGGCAACCTAACATCTCGGATGTAATATTTTACAACATTCGTGGCGTGTCGGCCCCTGCTTCTCGTTGGGAACACTATGTACGTCTATAATGTTATATATCCTAACATAAGGCATCCTAACATCTCGGATGTAATATTTTACAACATTCGTGGCTTGTCGGCCCCTACTTCTCGGTGGGAACTTTATATGCGTCTAAAACGTTATCCTAACCTAAGGCAACCTAACATCTCGGATGTAATATTTTACAACATTCGTGGCGTGTCGGCTCCTACTTCTCGGTGGGAACATTATGTACTGCTATAACTTTATATGTCCTAACATGAGGCAATCTAACATCTCGGATGTAATATTTTACAACATTCCTTGCGCGTCGGCACCTACTCCTCGGAGGGAACATCATTCACGACTATAACGTTATATATCCTAATCTAACGCAAACTCACATCTCGGATGTAATATTTTACAACATTCGTGGCGTGTCGGCCCCTGCTTCTCGTTGGGAACACTATGTACGTCTATAATGTTATATATCCTAACATAAGGCATCCTAACATCTCGGATGTAATATTTTACAACGTTCGTGACGTGTCAGCCGCTACTTCTCGGTGGGAACATTATCTACTGCTATAACGTGATATGTCCTAACAAAAGGCAATTTAACATCTCGCACGTTATATTTTACAACATTCCTAGCGCGTCGGCGCCGACTTCCCAGTGGATATATTATATACGTCTATAACGTTATATATCCTAACCTAAGGCAACCTAACATCTCGGACGTAATATTTTACAACATTCGTGGCGTGTCGGTCCCTACTTCTCGGTAGGAACGTTATGTATGTCTATAACGTTATATGTCCTAACCTAAGGCAACCTATCATCTCGGATGTAATATTTTACAACATTCCTTGCGTCTCGGCGCCTACGTCTCCGTGGGAAGATTATATACTTCTATAACGTTATATATCCTAACCTAAGGCAACATATCATCTCGGACGTGATTTTTTACAACATTCCTTGCGTGTCGGCACCTACTCCTCGGAGGGAACATCATGTACGACTATAACGTTATATATCCTAATCTAAGGCAAATTCACACCTTGGATGTAATATTTTACAACATTCGTGGCGTGTCGGCCCCTGCTTCTCGTTGGGAACTCTATGTACGTCTATAATGTTATATATCCTAACATAAGGCATCCTAACATCTCGGATGTAATATTTTACAACATTCGTGGCGCGTCGGCCCCTACTTCTCGGTGGTAACGTTATAAACGTCTAAACGTTATGTGTCCTAACCTAAGGCAACCTAACATTTGGGACATAATATTTTACAACATTACTTGCGTGTGGGTGCGTACTTCTCCGTGGAAACATTATACACGTCTATAACGTTTTATGTCCTAACCTAAGGCAACCTAACATCTCGGACGTAATATTTTACAACATTCGTGTCGTGTAGGCCCCTACTTCTCGGTGGTATCATGATATACGTCTATCACTTTATATATCCTAACAAAAGGCAACCTAACATCTCGGATGTAATATTTTACAACATTCGTTGCTTGTCGGCCCCTACTTCTCGGTGGGGACTTTATATACGTCTAAAACGTTATATGTCCCATCCTAAGGCAACCTATCATCTCGGACGTAATATTTTACAAAATTCCTTGCGTGTCGGTGCCTACTTCTCCGCGGGAACATTATATACGTCTATAACGTTATATATCCTAACCTAAGGCAACCTAACATCTCGGATGTAGTATTTGAAAACATTCCTGACGTTTCAGCCCCTACTTCTCGGTGGTAACGTTATAAACGTCTAAACGTTATGTGTCCTAACATGAGGCAATCTAACATCTCGGATGTAATATTTTACAACATTCCTTGCGTGTCGACACCTACTCCTCGGAGGGAACATCATGTACGACTATAACGTTATATTTCCTAATCTAAGGCAAACTCACATCTAGGATGTAATATTTTACAACATTCGTGGCGTGTCGGCCCCTGCTTCTTGTTGGGAACACTATGTACGTCTATAATGTTATATATCCTAACATAAGGCATCCTAACATCTCGGACGTAATATTTTACAACATTCGTGGCGTGTCGGTCCCTACTTCTCGGTAGGAACGTTATGTATGTCTATAACGTTATATGTCCTAACCTAAGGCAACCTATCATCTCGGATGTAATATTTTACAACATTCCTTGCGTCTCGGCGCCTACGTCTCCGTGGGAACATTATATACGTCTATAAAGTTATATGTCCTAACCTAAGGCAATCTAACATCACGGGTGTAATATTTTACAACATTCCTTGCGTGTCGGCACCTACTTCTCGGTGGGTACATTGTGTATGATTATAACGTTATATGTCCTAACCTAAGGCAACCTAGCATCTCGGATGTAATATTTTACAACATTCGTGTCGTGTCGGCTCCTCCTTCTGGGTGGGAACATTGTGTACGTCTATAAAGTTATATGTCCTAACCTAAGGCAATCTAACATCTCGGGTGTAATATTTTACAACATTCGTGTCGTGTCGGCTCCTCCTTCTGGGTGGGAACATTGTGTACGGCTATAACGTTATATATCCTAACCTAAGGCAACCTAACATCTCGGATGTAATATTTTACAACATTCGTGGCGCGTCGGCCCCTACTTCTCGGTGGTAACGTTATAAACGTCTAAGCGTTATGTGTCCTAACCTAAGGCAACCTAACATCTCGGACGTAATATTTTACAACATTCGTGGCTTGTCGGCCCCTACTTCTCGGTGGGAACTTTATATACGTCTAAAACGTTATCCTAACGTAAGGCAACCTAACATCTCGGATGTAATATTTAACAACATTCGTGGCGTGTCGGCTCCTACTTCTCGGTGGGAACATTATGTACTGCTATAACTTTATATGTCCTAACATGAGGCAATCTAACATCTCGGATGTAATATTTTGCAACATTCCTTGCGTGTCGGCACCTACTCCTTGGAGGGAACATCATGTACGACAATAACGTTATATATCCTAATCTAAGGCAAACTAACATCTCGGATGTAATATTTTACAACATTCGTGGCGTGTCGGCCCCTGCTTCTCGTTGGGAACACTATGTACGTCTATAATGTTATATATCCTAACATAAGGCATCCTAACATCTCGGATGTAATATTTTACAACATTCGTGACGTGTCGGCCGCTACTTCTCGGTGGGAACATTATCTACTGCTATAACGTTACATGTCCTAACCTAAGGCAATCTAACATCTTGGATGGAATATTTTACAACATTCCTTGCGTCTCGGCGCCTACGTCTCCGTGGGAAGATTATATACTTTTATAACGTTATATATCCTAACCTAAGGCAACATAACATCTCGGACGTGATTTTTTACAAACATCCTTGCGTGTCGGCGCATACTACTCCGTGGGAACATTATATAATTCTACAGCGTTATATATCCTAACATAAGGCATCCCAACAACTCGTATGTAATATTTGACAATATTCCAGGCGTTTCAGCCCCTACTTCTCGGTGGTAACATTATAAACGTCTATAACGTTTTATGTCCTAACCTAAGGCAACCTAACATCTCGGACGTAATATTTTACAACATTCGTGTCGTGTAGGCCCCTACTTCTCGGTGGTATCATGATATACGTCTATCACTTTATATATCCTAACAAAAGGCAACCTAACATCTCGGATGTAATATTTTACAACATTCGTTGCTTGTCGGCCCCTACTTCTCGGTGGGGACTTTATATACGTCTAAAACGTTATATGTCCCATCCTAAGGCAACCTATCATCTCGGACGTAATATTTTACAAAATTCCTTGCGTGTCGGTGCCTGCTTCTCCGCGGGAACATTATATACGTCTATAACGTTATATATCCTAACCTAAGGCAACCTAACATCTCGGATGTAGTATTTGAAAACATTCCTGACGTTTCAGCCCCTACTTCTCGGTGGTAACGTTATAAACTTCTAAACGTTATGTGTCCTAACATGAGGCAATCTAACATCTCGGATGTAATATTTTACAACATTCCTTGCGTGTCGGCACCTACTCCTCGGAGGGAACATCATGTACGACTATAACGTTATATATCCTAATCTAAGGCAAACTCACATCTCGGATATAATATTTTACAACATTCGTGGCGTGTCGGCCCCTGCTTCTCGTTGGGAACACTATGTACGTCTATAATGTTATATATCCTAACATAAGGCATCCTAACATCTCGGATGTAATATTTTACAACGTTCGTGACGTGTCGGCCGCTACTTCTCGGTGGGAACATTATCTACTGCTATAACGTGATATGTCCTAACAAAAGGCAATTTAACATCTTGCACGTTATATTTTACAACATTCCTAGCGCGTCGGCGCCGACTTCCCAGTGGGTATATTATATACGTCTATAACGTTATATATCCTAACCTAAGGCAACCTAACATCTCGGACGTAATATTTTACAACATTCGTGGCGTGTCGGCTCCTACTTCTCGGTGGGAACATTATGTACTGCTATAACTTTATATGTCCGAACATGAGGCAATCTAACATCTCGGATGTAATATTTTACAACATTCCTTGCGTGTCGACACCTACTCCTCGGAGGGAACATCATGTACGACTATAACGTTATATATCCT
>CAXAJV010001241.1:0-2500 GCA_963969225.1 Xylocopa violacea
ACGCGCTATCTCAGAGTTCTATATTTAATTTTTACCCACCCGACAACACGAAGCGAGCATAAAAAATTATTCGATCTCGCAACGGCGGGTGTGTTTCCAGACTCGCGACAACGAGGCTTCGCTCGGCGAAGCGGTCCCCTCTGAACGAACGACACGATCAAAACCCGAACACAGGTGCGTGGTACAAGTTCCTCAAATTCCACGATCCACTGCACGATCTGTGCTTCAGAGCTCAGGTGATAAAAAAAAAAAAAAAATTCGTTGGGACTCGGCCGCCAAAGCCTCGAGCGGTCTACCGTTTTTCCCCGGCAACACGAAGCGAGTATAAATTATTCGATCTCGCAACGGCCGGTTTCTCAGACTCGCGACAACGAGGCTATGGCAAAAAGCAAGTCCCCTCTGAGCTTGCAGCACAATTGTGAAACGGGAAAACGAACAAGTACCAGCGGCGTATTGCTTTCACGCAGAGACGCAAAATAATGGTACACACTCGACCTGTCGAATATGCAAAGTCGACGACATAACTTACCGTTCGGGTAAGAAAAATTCGTTAGGACTCGTCGGTTAACAACACCAACACCTCGAGCGCGGTCTGTATAATTTTATTTACCCGACAACACGAAGCGAGCATAATAAATGAGATTCGATCTCGCAACGGCGGGTTCATTATACAGACCCTAATCGCCAACGAGGCTTGGCCCGACGAATCGTCCCCTCCGAACGGAACGGTACGATCGACATTAACACAACCAGGGTACGCGGCGCGACACCACGCTCTTAACGAATTCGAAGTCGACGACGATCGTCGTTCGGGTAAAGATTCGTTGGGACTCGCCGTCGTACACAGCCTCGAGGCGGTCTGTTTCACCCGACAACGCGAAGCGAGCATAATATTGTTCGATCTCGCAACGGCACGGGTTTTCACAGACTCTCGACAACGAGGCTTGGCGGCGACGAATCGTCCCCTCCGAACGGAACGGTACGATCGACTAAAACAGGATACGCGCGACACACGCTCTTAAAGGAATTCGAAGTCGACGACGGCGCGTCCGTTCGGGTGAAGATTCGTTGGGACTCGCCGCACGCGCAGCCTCTGAACGGTCCAATTTAACCTGCGACACGAAGCGAGCATAAAATGGTTCGATCTCGCAACGGCAACGGGTTTTCATAGACTCTATGAGAGCGAGGCTTGGCGGCGACGAATCGTCCCCTCCGAACGGAACGGTACGATCGACTAAAACAGGATACGCGCGACACACGCTCTTAAAAGAAATCGAAGTCGACGACGGCGCGTCCGTTCGGGTGAATGATTCGTTGGGACTCGCCGCACGCGCAGCCTCTGAGCGGTCCAATTTAACCTGCGACACGAAGCGAGCATAAAATTGTTCGATCTCGCAACGGCAACGGGTTTTCAGACACTCAACAACGAGGCTTGGCGGCGACGAATCGTCCCCTCCGAACGAAACGGTACGGTACGATCGACTGGTATAAAAGAGCGGGCGACACACGATCCTGCGAATTCGAGATCGACGACGGTACACGTTCATCGTTCGGGTGAAGATTCGTTGGGACTCGCCGCGCGCGCAGCCTCGAAGCGGTCCAATTTAACCTGCGACACGAAGCGAGCATAAAATTGTTCGATCTCGCAACGGCACGGGTTTTCACAGACTCTCGACAACGAGGCTTGGCGGCGACGAATCGTCCCCTCCGAACGAAACGGTACGGTACGATCGACTGGTATAAAAGAGCGGGCGACACACGATCCTGCGAATTCGAGGTCGACGACGGTACAACACGTTCATCGTTCGGGTGAAGATTCGTTGGGACTCGCCGCGCGCGCAGCCTCGAAGCGGTCCAATTTAACCTGCGACACGAAGCGAGCATAAAATTGTTCGATCTCGCAACGGCACGGGTTTTCACAGACTCTCGACAACGAGGCTTGGCGGCGACGAATCGTCCCCTCCGAACGAAACGGTACGGTACGATCGACCTGATCGTAGAGAGCGGGCGACGCGATCCTACGAATTCGAGGTCGACGACGGTACACACGTTCGTCGTTCGGGTAAAGATTCGTTGGGACTCGCCGTCGTACACAGCCTCGAGGCGGTCCGTTTCACCCGACAACACGAAGCGAGCATAAAGTTGTTCGAGCTCGCAACGGCACGGGTTTTCACAGACTCTCGACAACGAGGCTTGGCGGCGACGAATCGTCCCCTCCGAACGAAACGGTACGGTACGATCGACCTGATCGTAGAGAGCGGTCGCGGTGGCACGACCCTGCGAGAATTCGAGGTCGACGACGATCGTTGTTCGTCGTTCGGGTAAAGATTCGTTGGGACTCGTCGCCGTACACCCTCGAGGCGGTCTGTTTAGCCCGGCAACGCGAAGCGAGCATAAAATTGTTCGATCTCGCAACGGCAGGGGTTTACCCAGACTCTCGACAACGGGGCTTGGCGGCGACGAATCGTCCCCTCCGAACGGAACGGTACGACGATCGACT
>CAXAJV010001241.1:17500-20000 GCA_963969225.1 Xylocopa violacea
TATTCTGGTTACGTGAACGACCCTCAGCTAGGCGTGGTCCAGGAATTGTATCCGTGGACCGCAATGTGCGTTCGAAATGTCGATGTTCATGTGTCCTGCAGTTCACACGTTGACGCGCAATTAGCTGCGTTCTTCATCGACCCACGAGCCAAGTGATCCACCGTTCAGGGTAATCGTATATGTATATTTTTTATTAATTGTTAAGTCTCTTCGTACTAAGTTTCGAACAAGTCGAGACCCAAACGTCTCCGGCGAAGGAGACGCGGGCGTCGCCCGAATTCTCGGCGACACGATACCGTCCTACGGATGAAACGGACACGCCTGTTTCAGGGTGTTTAGGATACATCCTTTCGGATTCACGCCAGTGTGCCACGCGTCCAGGTAGATAAAATTTTTCGAAAATTCGTTAGGACTCTTCTTCGCGCGTATCGCGCAGACCCTCGAGGCGGTCCCCCCTTCCTCCCGACAACACGAAGCGAGCTTGTAAAATTCGATCTCGCAACGGCGGGTTTATTAAGGGACTCTCGACAACGAGGAAGAATACGCAAACGCGAATATATCGTCGTCCCCTCTGAACGAATGGCACGTGGAAGTGAATACAAAAAAAAAAAAAAAGAAAGATATCCAACACCCAGCGGCGTATTGCTTTCGAGAAGTTGACGACGTTCGTACAGGTAAGTCGTAAAATATCGATGGGACTCGCCGTGAAACCTCGAAGCGGTCTATATAATTTTACCCACCCGACAACACGAAGCGAGCATAAAAAATTATTCGATCTCGCAACGGCGGGTGTGTTTCCAGACTCGCGACAACGAGGCTTCGCTCGGCGAAGCGGTCCCCTCTGAACGAACGACACGATCAAAACCCGAACACAGGTGCGTGGTACAAGTTCCTCAAATTCCACGATCCACTGCACGATCTGTGCTTCAGAGCTCAGGTGATAAAAAAAAAAAAAAAATTCGTTGGGACTCGGCCGCCAAAGCCTCGAGCGGTCTACCGTTTTTCCCCGGCAACACGAAGCGAGTATAAATTATTCGATCTCGCAACGGCCGGTTTCTCAGACTCGCGACAACGAGGCTATGGCAAAAAGCAAGTCCCCTCTGAGCTTGCAGCACAATTGTGAAACGGGAAAACGAACAAGTACCAGCGGCGTATTGCTTTCACGCAGAGACGCAAAATAATGGTACACACTCGACCTGTCGAATATGCAAAGTCGACGACATAACTTACCGTTCGGGTAAGAAAAATTCGTTAGGACTCGTCGGTTAACAACACCAACACCTCGAGCGCGGTCTGTATAATTTTATTTACCCGACAACACGAAGCGAGCATAATAAATGAGATTCGATCTCGCAACGGCGGGTTCATTATACAGACCCTAATCGCCAACGAGGCTTGGCCCGACGAATCGTCCCCTCCGAACGGAACGGTACGATCGACATTAACACAACCAGGGTACGCGGCGCGACACCACGCTCTTAACGAATTCGAAGTCGACGACGATCGTCGTTCGGGTAAAGATTCGTTGGGACTCGCCGTCGTACACAGCCTCGAGGCGGTCTGTTTCACCCGACAACGCGAAGCGAGCATAATATTGTTCGATCTCGCAACGGCACGGGTTTTCACAGACTCTCGACAACGAGGCTTGGCGGCGACGAATCGTCCCCTCCGAACGGAACGGTACGATCGACTAAAACAGGATACGCGCGACACACGCTCTTAAAGGAATTCGAAGTCGACGACGGCGCGTCCGTTCGGGTGAAGATTCGTTGGGACTCGCCGCACGCGCAGCCTCTGAACGGTCCAATTTAACCTGCGACACGAAGCGAGCATAAAATGGTTCGATCTCGCAACGGCAACGGGTTTTCATAGACTCTATGAGAGCGAGGCTTGGCGGCGACGAATCGTCCCCTCCGAACGGAACGGTACGATCGACTAAAACAGGATACGCGCGACACACGCTCTTAAAAGAAATCGAAGTCGACGACGGCGCGTCCGTTCGGGTGAATGATTCGTTGGGACTCGCCGCACGCGCAGCCTCTGAGCGGTCCAATTTAACCTGCGACACGAAGCGAGCATAAAATTGTTCGATCTCGCAACGGCAACGGGTTTTCAGACACTCAACAACGAGGCTTGGCGGCGACGAATCGTCCCCTCCGAACGAAACGGTACGGTACGATCGACTGGTATAAAAGAGCGGGCGACACACGATCCTGCGAATTCGAGATCGACGACGGTACACGTTCATCGTTCGGGTGAAGATTCGTTGGGACTCGCCGCGCGCGCAGCCTCGAAGCGGTCCAATTTAACCTGCGACACGAAGCGAGCATAAAATTGTTCGATCTCGCAACGGCACGGGT
Source organism: Xylocopa violacea (assembly GCA_963969225.1). Classification (NCBI taxonomy): domain Eukaryota; kingdom Metazoa; phylum Arthropoda; class Insecta; order Hymenoptera; family Apidae; genus Xylocopa; species Xylocopa violacea. The sequence continues at coordinate 19,861 of CAXAJV010001241.1, forward strand.
TTTCACAGACTCTCGACAACGAGGCTTGGCGGCGACGAATCGTCCCCTCCGAACGAAACGGTACGGTACGATCGACTGGTATAAAAGAGCGGGCGACACACGATCCTGCGAATTCGAGGTCGACGACGGTACAACACGTT
>CAXAJV010001242.1:0-5000 GCA_963969225.1 Xylocopa violacea
AGGCTAGAATCCTTCGCGGCCGCCGAAGGCGGACGCCCATATTCGCGATTCTGGATCTTAACCTAACCCAACCTAACCTGACCTAACCCAACCTAACCTGACCTAACCCAACCTAACCTGACCTAACCCAACCTCACCTAAAAAAAAAAAAAAAAAAAAAAAAAAAAAAAACAAAGTAAGTTTAGGTTAGGCTAGAATCCTTCGCGGCCGCCGAAGGCGGACGCCCATATTCACGATTCTGGACCTTAAACTAACCTAACCTAACCTGACCTAACCCAACCTAACCTAACCTAAAAAAAAAAAAAAAAAAAACAAAGTAAGTTTAGGTTAGGCTAGAATCCTTCGCGGCCGCCGAAGGCGGACGCCCATATTCGCGATTCTGGATCTTAACCTAACCCAACCTAACCTGACCTAACCCAACCTAACCTGACCTAACCCAACCTAACCTGACCTAACCCAACCTCACCTAAAAAAAAAAAAAAAAAAAAAAAAAAAAAAAACAAAGTAAGTTTAGGTTAGGCTAGAATCCTTCGCGGCCGCCGAAGGCGGACGCCCATATTCGCGATTCTGGATCTTAAACTAACCTAACCTAACCTAACCTGACCTAACCCAACCTAACCTGACCTAACCCAACCTAACCTGACCTAACCCAACCTAACCTGACCTAACCCAACCTAACCTGACCTAACCCAACCTAACCTGACCTAACCCAACCTAACCTGACCTAACCCAACCTCACCTAAAAAAAAAAAAAAAAAAAAAAAAAAAAAAAAACAAAGTAAGTTTAGGTTAGGCTAGAATCCTTCGCGGCCGCCGAAGGCGGACGCCCATATTCACGATTCTGGACCTTAAACTAACCTAACCTAACCTGACCTAACCCAACCTAACCTAACCTAAAAAAAAAAAAAAAAAAAACAAAGTAAGTTTAGGTTAGGCTAGAATCCTTCGCGGCCGCCGAAGGCGGACGCCCATATTCGCGATTCTGGATCTTAACCTAACCCAACCTAACCTGACCTAACCCAACCTAACCTGACCTAACCCAACCTAACCTGACCTAACCCAACCTCACCTAAAAAAAAAAAAAAAAAAAAAAAAAAAAAAAACAAAGTAAGTTTAGGTTAGGCTAGAATCCTTCGCGGCCGCCGAAGGCGGACGCCCATATTCACGATTCTGGACCTTAAACTAACCTAACCTAACCTGACCTAACCCAACCTAACCTAACCTAAAAAAAAAAAAAAAAAAAACAAAGTAAGTTTAGGTTAGGCTAGAATCCTTCGCGGCCGCCGAAGGCGGACGCCCATATTCGCGATTCTGGATCTTAAACTAACCTAACCTAACCTAACCTGACCTAACCCAACCTAACCTGACCTAACCCAACCTCACCTAAAAAAAAAAAAAAAAAAAAAAAAAAAAAAACAAAGTAAGTTTAGGTTAGGCTAGAATCCTTCGCGGCCGCCGAAGGCGGACGCCCATATTCACGATTCTGGACCTTAAACTAACCTAACCTAACCTGACCTAACCCAACCTAACCTAAAAAAAAAAAAAAAAAAAAAAGAAACAAAGTAAGTTTAGGTTAGGCTAGAATCCTTCGCGGCCGCCGAAGGCGGACGCCCATATTCACGATTCTGGACCTTAAACTAACCTAACCTAACCTGACCTAACCCAACCTAACCTAACCTAAAAAAAAAAAAAAAAAAAACAAAGTAAGTTTAGGTTAGGCTAGAATCCTTCGCGGCCGCCGAAGGCGGACGCCCATATTCGCGATTCTGGATCTTAACCTAACCCAACCTAACCTGACCTAACCCAACCTAACCTGACCTAACCCAACCTAACCTGACCTAACCCAACCTCACCTAAAAAAAAAAAAAAAAAAAAAAAAAAAAAAAAAAACAAAGTAAGTTTAGGTTAGGCTAGAATCCTTCGCGGCCGCCGAAGGCGGACGCCCATATTCGCGATTCTGGATCTTAACCTAACCCAACCTAACCTGACCTAACCCAACCTAACCTGACCTAACCCAACCTAACCTGACCTAACCCAACCTCACCTAAAAAAAAAAAAAAAAAAAAAAAAAAAAAAAAAACAAAGTAAGTTTAGGTTAGGCTAGAATCCTTCGCGGCCGCCGAAGGCGGACGCCCATATTCGCGATTCTGGATCTTAAACTAACCTAACCTAACCTAACCTGACCTAACCCAACCTAACCTGACCTAACCCAACCTCACCTAAAAAAAAAAAAAAAAAAAAAAAAAAAAAAACAAAGTAAGTTTAGGTTAGGCTAGAATCCTTCGCGGCCGCCGAAGGCGGACGCCCATATTCACGATTCTGGACCTTAAACTAACCTAACCTAACCTGACCTAACCCAACCTAACCTAAAAAAAAAAAAAAAAAAAAAAGAAACAAAGTAAGTTTAGGTTAGGCTAGAATCCTTCGCGGCCGCCGAAGGCGGACGCCCATATTCACGATTCTGGACCTTAAACTAACCTAACCTAACCTGACCTAACCCAACCTAACCTAACCTAAAAAAAAAAAAAAAAAAAACAAAGTAAGTTTAGGTTAGGCTAGAATCCTTCGCGGCCGCCGAAGGCGGACGCCCATATTCGCGATTCTGGATCTTAACCTAACCCAACCTAACCTGACCTAACCCAACCTAACCTGACCTAACCCAACCTAACCTGACCTAACCCAACCTAACCTGACCTAACCCAACCTAACCTGACCTAACCCAACCTAACCTGACCTAACCCAACCTAACCTGACCTAACCCAACCTCACCTAAAAAAAAAAAAAAAAAAAAAAAAAAAAAAAAAACAAAGTAAGTTTAGGTTAGGCTAGAATCCTTCGCGGCCGCCGAAGGCGGACGCCCATATTCGCGATTCTGGATCTTAAACTAACCTAACCTAACCTAACCTGACCTAACCCAACCTAACCTAACCTAAAAAAAAAAAAAAAAAAAACAAAGTAAGTTTAGGTTAGGCTAGAATCCTTCGCGGCCGCCGAAGGCGGACGCCCATATTCGCGATTCTGGATCTTAACCTAACCCAACCTAACCTGACCTAACCCAACCTAACCTGACCTAACCCAACCTAACCTGACCTAACCCAACCTAACCTGACCTAACCCAACCTAACCTGACCTAACCCAACCTAACCTGACCTAACCCAACCTAACCTGACCTAACCCAACCTCACCTAAAAAAAAAAAAAAAAAAAAAAAAAAAAAAAAAACAAAGTAAGTTTAGGTTAGGCTAGAATCCTTCGCGGCCGCCGAAGGCGGACGCCCATATTCGCGATTCTGGATCTTAAACTAACCTAACCTAACCTAACCTGACCTAACCCAACCTAACCTGACCTAACCCAACCTCACCTAAAAAAAAAAAAAAAAAAAAAAAAAAAAAAAAACAAAGTAAGTTTAGGTTAGGCTAGAATCCTTCGCGGCCGCCGAAGGCGGACGCCCATATTCACGATTCTGGACCTTAAACTAACCTAACCTAACCTGACCTAACCCAACCTAACCTAAAAAAAAAAAAAAAAAAAAAGAAACAAAGTAAGTTTAGGTTAGGCTAGAATCCTTCGCGGCCGCCGAAGGCGGACGCCCATATTCACGATTCTGGACCTTAAACTAACCTAACCTAACCTGACCTAACCCAACCTAACCTAACCTAAAAAAAAAAAAAAAAAAAACAAAGTAAGTTTAGGTTAGGCTAGAATCCTTCGCGGCCGCCGAAGGCGGACGCCCATATTCGCGATTCTGGATCTTAACCTAACCCAACCTAACCTGACCTAACCCAACCTAACCTGACCTAACCCAACCTAACCTGACCTAACCCAACCTCACCTAAAAAAAAAAAAAAAAAAAAAAAAAAAAAAAACAAAGTAAGTTTAGGTTAGGCTAGAATCCTTCGCGGCCGCCGAAGGCGGACGCCCATATTCACGATTCTGGACCTTAAACTAACCTAACCTAACCTGACCTAACCCAACCTAACCTAACCTAAAAAAAAAAAAAAAAAAAACAAAGTAAGTTTAGGTTAGGCTAGAATCCTTCGCGGCCGCCGAAGGCGGACGCCCATATTCGCGATTCTGGATCTTAACCTAACCCAACCTAACCTGACCTAACCCAACCTAACCTGACCTAACCCAACCTAACCTGACCTAACCCAACCTCACCTAAAAAAAAAAAAAAAAAAAAAAAAAAAAAAAACAAAGTAAGTTTAGGTTAGGCTAGAATCCTTCGCGGCCGCCGAAGGCGGACGCCCATATTCGCGATTCTGGATCTTAAACTAACCTAACCTAACCTAACCTGACCTAACCCAACCTAACCTGACCTAACCCAACCTAACCTGACCTAACCCAACCTAACCTGACCTAACCCAACCTAACCTGACCTAACCCAACCTAACCTGACCTAACCCAACCTAACCTGACCTAACCCAACCTCACCTAAAAAAAAAAAAAAAAAAAAAAAAAAAAAAAACAAAGTAAGTTTAGGTTAGGCTAGAATCCTTCGCGGCCGCCGAAGGCGGACGCCCATATTCACGATTCTGGACCTTAAACTAACCTAACCTAACCTGACCTAACCCAACCTAACCTAACCTAAAAAAAAAAAAAAAAAAAACAAAGTAAGTTTAGGTTAGGCTAGAATCCTTCGCGGCCGCCGAAGGCGGACGCCCATATTCACGATTCTGGACCTTAAACTAACCTAACCTAACCTGACCTAACCCAACCTAACCTAAAAAAAAAAAAAAAAAAAAAAGAAACAAAGTAAGTTTAGGTTAGGCTAGAATCCTTCGCGGCCGCCGAAGGCGGACGCCCATATTCACGATTCTGGACCTTAAACTAACCTAACCTAACCTGACCTAACCCAACCTAACCTAACCTAAAAAAAAAAAAAAAAAAAACAAAGTAAGTTTAGGTTAGGCTAGAATCCTTCGCGGCCGCCGAAGGCGGACGCCCATATTCGCGATTCTGGATCTTAACCTAACCCAACCTAACCTGACCTAACCCAAC
>CAXAJV010001243.1:5000-7500 GCA_963969225.1 Xylocopa violacea
GGGTCTGTATAATGAACCCGCCGTTGCGAGATCGAATCTCATTTATTATGCTCGCTTCGTGTTGTCGGGTAAATAAAATTATACAGACCGCGCTCGAGGTGTTGGTGTTGTTAACCGACGAGTCCTAACGAATTTTTCTTACCCGAACGGTAAGTTATGTCGTCGACTTTGCATATTCGACAGGTCGAGTGTGTACCATTATTTTGCGTCTCTGCGTGAAAGCAATACGCCGCTGGTACTTGTTCGTTTTCCCGTTTCACAATTGTGCTGCAAGCTCAGAGGGGACTTGCTTTTTGCCATAGCCTCGTTGTCGCGAGTCTGAGAAACCGGCCGTTGCGAGATCGAATAATTTATACTCGCTTCGTGTTGCCGGGGAAAAACGGTAGACCGCTCGAGGCTTTGGCGGCCGAGTCCCAACGAATTTTTTTTTTTTTTTTATCACCTGAGCTCTGAAGCACAGATCGTGCAGTGGATCGTGGAATTTGAGGAACTTGTACCACGCACCTGTGTTCGGGTTTTGATCGTGTCGTTCGTTCAGAGGGGACCGCTTCGCCGAGCGAAGCCTCGTTGTCGCGAGTCTGGAAACACACCCGCCGTTGCGAGATCGAATAATTTTTTATGCTCGCTTCGTGTTGTCGGGTGGGTAAAATTATATAGACCGCTTCGAGGTTTCACGGCGAGTCCCATCGATATTTTACGACTTACCTGTACGAACGTCGTCAACTTCTCGAAAGCAATACGCCGCTGGGTGTTGGATATCTTTCTTTTTTTTTTTTTTTGTATTCACTTCCACGTGCCATTCGTTCAGAGGGGACGACGATATATTCGCGTTTGCGTATTCTTCCTCGTTGTCGAGAGTCCCTTAATAAACCCGCCGTTGCGAGATCGAATTTTACAAGCTCGCTTCGTGTTGTCGGGAGGAAGGGGGGACCGCCTCGAGGGTCTGCGCGATACGCGCGAAGAAGAGTCCTAACGAATTTTCGAAAAATTTTATCTACCTGGACGCGTGGCACACTGGCGTGAATCCGAAAGGATGTATCCTAAACACCCTGAAACAGGCGTGTCCGTTTCATCCGTAGGACGGTATCGTGTCGCCGAGAATTCGGGCGACGCCCGCGTCTCCTTCGCCGGAGACGTTTGGGTCTCGACTTGTTCGAAACTTAGTACGAAGAGACTTAACAATTAATAAAAAATATACATATACGATTACCCTGAACGGTGGATCACTTGGCTCGTGGGTCGATGAAGAACGCAGCTAATTGCGCGTCAACGTGTGAACTGCAGGACACATGAACATCGACATTTCGAACGCACATTGCGGTCCACGGATACAATTCCTGGACCACGCCTAGCTGAGGGTCGTTCACGTAACCAGAATACTGCTTGCGTTGCGTTTCGTCGAATCTTTTCTCTCCGGTGCTCGAATCTGCCCGCCGTCGTTCATTCGAATTCCATTTACGAACGTTTCTGAGTTCGGGCGCACCGAAAGGGAAAAAGAGGAGCGATACGCGACGTACGAGCGATCGTTGGACGTTCGTCCGAGTCGTCTGTGGCCGTGCCCCGAGACTATATGCGACTGGTGTAACGTGTGCGCGCGTGCGGCGTGCGTTAAACGGGTTCACGGAAATCGACGGTGTCGATCACGGACTCGCGCGAGTTCTTCGTGGCGTCGTGAGTCGTTCGTTTAACCGGACGACCGCCCACGGGGAACCGCTTCGTGTTTCGACTGCCGATTTTGTTCCGTATTCCAAATTCGCACACCCGCCACACACCATGACCACTCTTCGCGCGTCTCTTTAACGCACGATTGATATGCCGCGCGCTCGACGTCGTTTAAAATGAATTTTTCTTTTGCCGCAAGACTGAGAGAATCGAATTGTTGGGAACTCGGTCGAGAGAGAGAGAAGAGAATATACAAGAAAGAGAGAGCGAGCGACATCGTCGTAACGTGAGGGACGATGATGCGCATCCGATCGTTCGAAGTTCGCACAGCCCCAGGGTGTTGTTGCGTTCAATCATCAGAATAACCCGTTCTCTCTCTGCTCTCTCCGCGCGTTGTGCGCGTATACCATGTTTTGTGTAAGGAAGAAATTGAGCGGACCGTCACTCGAATACATACAATGTATATAGGCCGTCGTTGCCGAAGTCGATCTCGAATTTTATTTCCACATGCCGTCGATTGTCGGGGACCACAGACAAACGCGCGCACGGGGACGCATTTCCTCTTCGAACGCTGATGATCTTGGGATGTTCGAATCTGACCCCAGCCACGTTCGTCGAGACTCGAATTTACCGTGCGTCCTCGGTGTGCTGCCTCTGTCTGTCAGCCCGGTGTCGATCGGAACATTTGGTATATATATATATATGGTCGATTGTAACGTTTCTGGCCTGTGACGCGCGTCCGCAGATTCCGAAGCACAGAACTCGAATCGGTAACGCCACGCGCAACGAGGAGAGTCGTTTAGAGAAGTAGATACGGGAAGAGATTGTGCCCACCCCA
>CAXAJV010001243.1:10000-12500 GCA_963969225.1 Xylocopa violacea
GTGCGCAGAAGGGTCTGGGCGTGAGCCTGCCTGGAGCCGCCGTCGGTGCAGATCTTGGTGGTAGTAGCAAATACTCCAGCGAGGTCCTGGAGGACTGATGTGGAGAAGGGTTTCGTGTGAACAGCCGTTGCACACGAGTCAGTCGATCCTAAGCCCTAAGAGAAATCTTACGTAAATGTGGTGTCCTAAAAGCATATACAAAAATGCTATCGAATTTGAATTGAATTGAAAAAGTGAGCGAAAGACACACACCCATTGGGCGAAAGGGAATCCGGTTCCTATTCCGGAACCCGGCAGCGGAACCGTATACCAATCCGGGCCCTCATAAGAGTGTTCGTCGGGGTAACCCAAAATGACCTGGAGACGCCGTCGGGAGATGCGGGGAGAGTTTTCTTTTCTGTATAAGCGTTCGAGTTCCCTGGAAACCTCTAGCAGGGAGATAGGGTTTGGAACGCGAAGAGCACCGCAGTTGCGGCGGTGTCCGCATCTTCCCCTCGGACCTTGAAAATCCAGGAGAGGGCCACGTGGAGGTGTCGCGCCGGTTCGTACCCATATCCGCAGCAGGTCTCCAAGGTGAAGAGCCTCTAGTCGATAGATTAATGTAGGTAAGGGAAGTCGGCAAATTGGATCCGTAACTTCGGAATAAGGATTGGCTCTGAGGAGCGGGGCGTGTCGGGCTTGGTCGGGAAGTGGGTTTGGCTGACGTGCCGGGCCTGGGCGAGCTGAACGGGCCGCTGCTTCGTGCATGCGTAACCCGGAATCCGAGCTCGGTCCCGTGCCTTGGCCTCCCACGGATCTTCCTTGCTGCGAGGCTTCAGAGGCGGTTCGCCGTATCTTGTCGTCCTCTTCGGCCGCCATTCAACGCTCGGCTCAGAACTGGCACGGACTAGGGGAATCCGACTGTCTAATTAAAACAAAGCATTGCGATGGCCCCCAAGGGTGTTGACGCAATGTGATTTCTGCCCAGTGCTCTGAATGTCAACGTGAAGAAATTCAAAAAAGCGCGGGTAAACGGCGGGAGTAACTATGACTCTCTTAAGGGGTCATAGTTACAGGGGTAGTGATGCGTCTCAAATAGCCTCTCCTACCCAAGTCGCACGTCGTACCTCCTATAGGTTCTCGCCGGTAACATGGTTTTCCCTCCTTGGAGGGGAACCATGGCTAAACGGCGTGCGGCGCAATCGGCGCTTGGGGGCTGCCTCCCCCCTCGTGCTTAAATCTTGCTGGCCCTAAAAGAATAACAAAGCCTCGGATGACTCATTCTAGCGGTGGATCCACTGATCCCGCCGCTCCAGCAATTGCGTTTAGGAATAATAGTAGTAATAATGATTACCCTTCTGAGCCCAATGAATCCGATTCTTCTTCCGCCCAATACGTGTGCGAGTACCCTGGATGTGGTCGTTCCTTTACCACCAAAACCGGCCGTGGTGTTCACCATAAAAGGGGCCATCCTGATTGGAACGATACGAGACTGAGCAGACCTCCAAAGAAGGCGCGGTGGAACGTTGAGGAGATCTCCTTGCTGGCTAGATATGAGGCACAGTTGACGATCGCAGGAGAGAAATTTATTAATCAAGCACTGGTCAAGTCCTTTCCATCTCGGACATTGGAATCCATCAAGGGTCAAAGGAAAAGTAAGGCCTATAAGAAGCTGGTTGCTGATGCGATCTCAGATCTACAGTCTGTCAGCTCCGATAGAGAAGCAGCAGTGGCCACTAGCGACGTATATACGATACCTGCTGACGGCACTTGTGCCCCGGAAGAACGACTCCATCTGACTGTAGACTGGAAACAAACCATCTTGGATCTTCCTTTGCCCAAAAGCGACAACTTTCAGTGCAATCGACTGGCTGGTATACGAGATCGTATTCGATGGGATAGTCCAGAGAGTATATTCGAAGATCTCTCTCTATATTTGCGGGATGTGCTGTTGGTATCCACACCGCGTCGTGTTGGATCCCAGGATTGCATTAATGCCGAAGGGCTTTCGAGAAGACAACGGAGACGGGCCGAGTATGCACGCACACAAGATCTGTGGCGCAAGAATCGCCACAACTGCCTTAGGTCGATTCTCAAAGACGTTACCTGCTTGGATACTCCACCTAAAGAAGAAATGATTGGATTTTGGCAGAATATTATGACACGGGAACCAATATCGTCCCTCCAATCGACTCCACCGCAAGCAGTGTTTGATGAACTGTGGTCTCCAGTTACGCAGGAAGAGATAAAGAAAGCTTTACCAATGGCGACCACAGCTGCTGGGCCCGATGGTCTTTCTCCAAGACTCTTGAAAAGTGTACCGCTGGAGGTACTCACTGTTGTATGCAATATAATACTATGGTGTGGAAAGCTACCCTCACACCTCCTTGAGTCACGTACCATCTTACTACCCAAGAAGCATGAAGCTAAAATGCCTGGTGATTTCAGGCCTATCACAATATCGTCTGTGTTAGTGCGTGTCCTACATAAAGTCTTGGCAACGAGAATGGGACAGAAGATA
>CAXAJV010001243.1:17500-25828 GCA_963969225.1 Xylocopa violacea
GCGCCGAGCGGTCGGGACCGACACGACCGGGGACTTTGAAAATATTCGCGCCGAGCGGTCGGGACCGACACGACCGGGGACTTTGAAAATATTCGCGCCGAGCGGTCGGGACCGACACGACCGGGGACTTTGAAAATATTCGCGCCGAGCGGTCGGGACCGACACGACCGGGGACTTTGAAAATATTCGCGCCGAGCGGTCGGGACCGACACGACCGGGGACTTTGAAAATATTCGCGCCGAGCGGTCGGGACCGACACGACCGGGGACTTTGAAAATATTCGCGCCGAGCGGTCGGGACCGACACGACCGGGGACTTTGAAAATATTCGCGCCGAGCGGTCGGAAGCGACACGGCCGGGGACTTTGAAAATATTCGCGCCGAGAGGTCGGAAGCGACACGGCGGGGAACTTTGAAAATATTCGCACCGTGCGATCAGGTTGTATTAGGTTAGGTTATATTATGTTATATATATATATATATATAATATTCGCACCAAGAGGTCGGGACCGATACGTTCAGAAACGTAAAAAATATCCTCACCGAAATGTAGGAAGCGATGCGTCCGGAGATTTGAAAAATATTCCTACCGAGAGGTCGGAAGCGACATGACCGTGAAATTGTAAAATATTCCCACCGAGAGGTCGGAAGCGACATGACCGGGAACTTAGAAAATATTCGCGCCGAGCGGTCGGAAGCGACACGGCGGGGAACTTAGAAAATATTCGCGCCGAGCGGTCGGGACCGACACGACCGGGGACTTTGAAAATATTCGCGCCGAGAGGTCGGAAGCGACACGGCGGGGAACTTTGAAAATATTCGCACCGTGCGATCAGGTTGTATTAGGTTAGGTTATATTATGTTATATATATATATATATATATATATATATATATATATATATATATATATATATATATATATATATATATATTCGCACCAAGAGGTCGGGACCGATACGTTCAGAAACGTAAAAAATATCCTCACCGAAATGTAGGAAGCGATGCGTCCGGAGATTTGAAAAATATTCCTACCGAGAGGTCGGAAGCGACATGACCGTGAAATTGTAAAATATTCCCACCGAGAGGTCGGAAGCGACATGACCGGGAACTTAGAAAATATTCGCGCCGAGCGGTCGGAAGCGACACGGCGGGGAACTTAGAAAATATTCGCGCCGAGCGGTCGGAAGCGACACGACGGGGAACTTAGAAAATATTCGCGCCGAGCGGTCGGAAGCGACACGACGGGGAACTTAGAAAATATTCGCAACGAGAGGTCGGAAGCGACACGATCGGCGGTTTTTCGCTATTTTCTCGTAAATTAAACCGTTGACCTAACAATTTTTTTGCAGAAACCTTATTGAAAGCTATTGATTGAATTTATTAGCGCATTGTTTAGTCGAATTTATAATTTTTAGTCTCCCGAAACCGACACGACTGGCGGTTTTTGTCAATTTATCGGTAATTTTTTTATATAAACGATTGGTTTTTTTTTCGTAATAACGATTAATTTGATTGTAGAATTCATTTGTACGTGTCAGATTTTCGATTTTTCGTGTTTTTCGTTGACTTCGTATTTTATAACTGCGTTTTTTCAATGTTAAAATCGATTAAAATTCGTTATATTCTAGAAATATGTTTTTCCGTATATATTCATTATGTTTAAACAATTTCCGTTCATAAAAGTTCAACGTTAATAGCACTTTATACTTGCGCCTCCGCGCGACTAAGTTACAGCAGCCTTTCCGGACGGTCGGTCGCCGCTGGAGTTTACCACCGTAAGCGCCCGTGCGTTAGCCCGGCCGGCGCCGACCGCCCGGCCGGCCGTTCCGTATCTATAAGGAGACAGGTCGGTTCGAGCCGGCCGGGCGGAGTAGCGTCGGGCGCGTGGCTATTCTATGACTTCGGTTGAGAAGCAGTCCACCGCTCCTCGAGAATACGTTCTCGACTGCTCTGTCCCGTGTCGGTTGTCGAATTTTCTCCACACTGCATTGCCACGGGTCGGTGTCTTTGACCGAATGGCCCATATGTGGCGAGCGTCCAACGGTGACGTTGGTGACCATTTATCCGAGTTTTACTCGGTTAAATTGTACCTTCCTTGCATCGATTCTAAATCTTTACGCTCCGAGCTCTCGGAACGGACTCTAGAGATACATATTGAATTTTTGGACGTACCAGATGTGTGTACGAAATGTCCATAATATGCTATACGCATGAAAGGTGTATATGGAGATAGATATACACCGATGATATACCAAACAAGTTCCTCAACAAAAAAAAATAAAAATGAGCATCCACTGAGTTGAGGAACGAAACAAAAAATAAAAAATAAGCATCCACTGAAGAAGGCAAAAGAATAAATGGTATATGTCATTTCGACACGATCTGTTACGAAACAGAGGAGTCTCTCGACGAACTTCCAAAAGGTGTCCCGTGTCGAATGCCCAGCGCGCACTTGGTACGCGCCAGCTCGCCTGAGGAGGGCGAGATACAAAAATATACTTCAGCGTGACACAATTGTACGCGCTTGCTCGTCTATGCCGAACAGCACGCTTCTCTGTACGCGCTATCATAATGCCCAGCGTGTGAGAGCGTGTGTAGTATCTCTGTTATAGTCAAATGGAGTGCCAAGAGGTACTACGCGTTCGCGCATTAGACGATAAAAGGTATTCTTTATATACATATTAAACAATACAGCGTGACACGATTATAACCGCTTGCCATCGTCGTTGCCCAGCATGTTCTCGCAAGAGATGTTCGTGCTATAGACGATGGAGAAAAAAGGTGTACGATAAATCAGCGTGACGCAATTGTACGCGCTTCCTCGCCTTGATGACCAGCATGTTCTCTGTACGCGCTATCTTAATGCCCAGCGTGAAAGAGATGTCCGTGCTTTCGGCGATATTTGCCCAGCGTGAAAATTGCATACGCGCTTGCATCGTCGATGCCCAGCATGTTCTCTGTACGCGCTATCTTAATGCCCAGCGTGAAAGAGATGTCCGTGCTATAGACGATAAAAGGTGCCGTACACCGATATAACAAGCGGTGACAAATCGTATACGCGCTTGCATCGTCGATGCCCAGCATGTTCTCGCAAGAGATGTCCGTGCTATAGACGATTAAAGGTGACAATATGTATTCAATAAATGACAAAAATGTGCCCAAAAATATATAACCAGCGTGAAAATTGTATACGCGCTTGCTCGTCGATACCCGACAAGTCCTCGCAAGGGGATATGTCCGTGGTAAAGACGATGTATATTTTCAGCGCGAAGTGTATACGCGCTTACTCGACACGGTTCAGTTGGAAGGCGACTTGTGAAGTCGATTTTGGGAACGTACGATTTTTGGGAGTGTCTCATTCTCGAAAGAAAAGAAAAGAAAGGAAAAGGAGAGGAGGAAAAAATGCAATACCTCGGTATTATTGAACATATGTGCTAACCGAGGATGCATTTTACGAAATACAAAAAATAAATAATGTGCTCGAGCGAGGTCCGAAAGACCCGTCAGCCGCATCCACTGAACAAAACTATGACGAATATTGCGATATTCGAACGATATACATATATATATATTATTATTTCGTATCGTCGATCGGTGTCTCTAAGAGAACCGACGACGACTAAAAACACGTTGAGCAAACTACTCTTATAAGAGTTGATGATGATGGTGAAAAAGAGGAGGAGGAGAGAGAGAGAGAGACGACTCATGGTACGGTTCCCTGGTTGATCCTGCCAGTAGTCATATGCTTGTCTCAAAGATTAAGCCATGCATGTCTCAGTACATACCGAACTAAGGTGAAACCGCGAATGGCTCATTAAATCAGTTATGGTTTCTTAGATTGTACACGAAATTACTTGGATAACTGTGGTAATTCTAGAGCTAATACATGCAAATCAGAATTCCGACCAGAGATGGGAGGAATGCTTTTATTAGATCAAAACCAATCGGTGGCGTGCGGTTCGCCCGTGCGTCCATCGTTTGCTTTGGTGACTCTGAATAACCCACAGCTGATCGCACGGTCATTTAGTACCGGCGACGAATCTTTCAAATGTCTGCCTTATCAACTGTCGATGGTAGGTTCCGCGCCTACCATGGTTGTAACGGGTAACGGGGAATCAGGGTTCGATTCCGGAGAGGGAGCCTGAGAAACAGCTACCACATCCAAGGAAGGCAGCAGGCGCGCAAATTACCCACTCCCGGCACGGGGAGGTAGTGACGAAAAATAACGATACGGGACTCATCCGAGGCCCCGTAATCGGAATGAGTACACTTTAAATCCTTTAACGAGGATCAATTGGAGGGCAAGTCTGGTGCCAGCAGCCGCGGTAATTCCAGCTCCAATAGCGTATATTAAAGTTGTTGCGGTTAAAAAGCTCGTAGTTGAATCTGTGTGTCACAGTGTCGGTTCACCGCTCGCGGTGTCTAACTGGCATTATGTGATACGTCCTACCGGTGGGCTTAGCTCCTCACGGGGCGGTCCAACAGACATCCCATCGCGGTGCTCTTCACTGAGTGTCGAGGTGGGCCGGTACGTTTACTTTGAATAAATTAGAGTGCTTAAAGCAGGCTATTTTCGCCTGAATACTATGTGCATGGAATAATGGAATAGGACCTCGGTTCTATTTTGTTGGTTTCCGGAACCCCGAGGTAATGATTAATAGGGACAGATGGGGGCATTCGTATTGCGACGTTAGAGGTGAAATTCTTGGATCGTCGCAAGACGGACTAAAGCGAAAGCATTTGCCAAAAATGTTTTCATTAATCAAGAACGAAAGTTAGAGGTTCGAAGGCGATCAGATACCGCCCTAGTTCTAACCATAAACGATGCCAACCAGCGATCCGCCGATGTTCCTCCGATGACTCGGCGGGCAGCTTCCGGGAAACCAAAGTTTTTGGGTTCCGGGGGAAGTATGGTTGCAAAGCTGAAACTTAAAGGAATTGACGGAAGGGCACCACCAGGAGTGGAGCCTGCGGCTTAATTTGACTCAACACGGGAAACCTCACCAGGCCCAGACACCGGAAGGATTGACAGATTGAGAGCTCTTTCTTGATTCGGTGGGTGGTGGTGCATGGCCGTTCTTAGTTGGTGGAGCGATTTGTCTGGTTAATTCCGATAACGAACGAGACTCTAGCCTGTTAAATAGACGTAAATTATGGTATCTCGAAGGCCCCCGGCTTCGGTCGGTGGGTTTTTACTACCAACGTACAAACAAATCTTCTTAGAGGGACAGGCGGCTTTTAGCCGCACGAGATTGAGCAATAACAGGTCTGTGATGCCCTTAGATGTTCTGGGCCGCACGCGCGCTACACTGAAGGAATCAGCGTGTTTTCCCTGACCGAAAGGCCCGGGTAACCCGTTGAACCTCCTTCGTGCTAGGGATTGGGGCTTGCAATTATTCCCCATGAACGAGGAATTCCCAGTAAGCGCGAGTCATAAGCTCGCGTTGATTACGTCCCTGCCCTTTGTACACACCGCCCGTCGCTACTACCGATTGAATTATTTAGTGAGGTCTTCGGACTGGTGCGCGGCCAATGCCTCGGCATTGCCGATGTTATCGGGAAGATGACCAAACTTGATTATTTAGAGGAAGTAAAAGTCGTAACAAGGTTTCCGTAGGTGAACCTGCGGAAGGATCATTAACGAAAAAAGTCGTATTGAAATAAAAATTCCCTTGGAGGGAAGGATCAAACAAATACCAAAACCCAAACTTCGATCGCATATAATGCCCGGAACACGTCGGATTACGTGCGAGGCCAGACCTCCCGTTCCGCGTTTCCGTGTCGGCATGGCAGCCGATCGAAGGGAGGGAAGAAGCGAGCCTCCGGGCTCGAGCGCGTAAACCAGAGGACGAACTGCGTGTCCAGTTCTCTCTCGATTTCGGGACGAGGAGTTACATACTGCATGCGTTACAAAACGCACACAGACAAAAGAAAAAAAAAAATAAAGTGCTCGCGCGTGGTCTTCGTGACCCGCGGCCGCATCCACTGATTTGCTGTGTGAAATTTTTTTAAAGGTTGCCCGATGGCTTGTCAACGGCACCGAAAAAATTGAAATGACGAAATTAAAAAAATAAATAATGAGCTCGCGCGTGGTCTTCGTGACCCGCGGCCGCATCCACTGATTCGAAATAACACACAACAAAAAACCACGAACGTTGCATGAAACGCCGATATTGACGGCATGCAATCATATTACATCCACTGCTCGAAGTATGTAACTCACCTCGTGTCAGAGAGACCGAGACCGCTGTCCTCGAATCTGTGCGTAACCGCGGAGCTATTCGTTCCAAGGTAAAATTGTGCGAGTCCGAATGGATGAAACAAACGCAGAGCGTACACAAGGGGAAAAAGGACCGCACCGCGCGTTCTATCGTTCCTTTAGACGATCGTTTTTTTTTTTTTTTCCGTTCAGAGGGGACGGATTCGTCGCGTCGAGCCTCGTTGTCGAGAGTCTGAGAAAAAAACCCGCCGTTGCGAGATCGAACAATTTTATGCTCGCTTCGTGTTGTCGGGTAAATGCAGACCGCTTCGAGGCCTGTACGACGACGAAGTCCCATCGAATCATTTCCCTGAACGAGAGAACGTCGTCGACCACGAATTTGAAGGATCGAGACGAGCGCGCGCGCGCGCGCGCCTCCTGTAAAAACAGTCGATCGTCGTACCGTTCCGTTCGGAGGGGACGATTCGTCGCCGCCAAGCCCCGTTGTCGAGAGTCTGGGTAAACCCCTGCCGTTGCGAGATCGAACAATTTTATGCTCGCTTCGCGTTGCCGGGCTAAACAGACCGCCTCGAGGGTGTACGGCGACGAGTCCCAACGAATCTTTACCCGAACGACGAACAACGATCGTCGTCGACCTCGAATTCTCGCAGGGTCGTGCCACCGCGACCGCTCTCTACGATCAGGTCGATCGTACCGTACCGTTTCGTTCGGAGGGGACGATTCGTCGCCGCCAAGCCTCGTTGTCGAGAGTCTGTGAAAACCCGTGCCGTTGCGAGCTCGAACAACTTTATGCTCGCTTCGTGTTGTCGGGTGAAACGGACCGCCTCGAGGCTGTGTACGACGGCGAGTCCCAACGAATCTTTACCCGAACGACGAACGTGTGTACCGTCGTCGACCTCGAATTCGTAGGATCGCGTCGCCCGCTCTTTTATACCAGTCGATCGTACCGTACCGTTTCGTTCGGAGGGGACGATTCGTCGCCGCCAAGCCTCGTTGTCGAGAGTCTGTGAAAACCCGTGCCGTTGCGAGATCGAACAATTTTATGCTCGCTTCGTGTCGCAGGTTAAATTGGACCGCTTCGAGGCTGCGCGCGCGGCGAGTCCCAACGAATCTTCACCCGAACGATGAACGTGTTGTACCGTCGTCGACCTCGAATTCGCAGGATCGTGTGTCGCCCGCTCTTTTATACCAGTCGATCGTACCGTACCGTTTCGTTCGGAGGGGACGATTCGTCGCCGCCAAGCCTCGTTGTCGAGAGTCTGTGAAAACCCGTGCCGTTGCGAGATCGAACAATTTTATGCTCGCTTCGTGTCGCAGGTTAAATTGGACCGCTTCGAGGCTGCGCGCGCGGCGAGTCCCAACGAATCTTCACCCGAACGATGAACGTGTACCGTCGTCGATCTCGAATTCGCAGGATCGTGTGTCGCCCGCTCTTTTATACCAGTCGATCGTACCGTACCGTTTCGTTCGGAGGGGACGATTCGTCGCCGCCAAGCCTCGTTGTTGAGTGTCTGAAAACCCGTTGCCGTTGCGAGATCGAACAATTTTATGCTCGCTTCGTGTCGCAGGTTAAATTGGACCGCTCAGAGGCTGCGCGTGCGGCGAGTCCCAACGAATCATTCACCCGAACGGACGCGCCGTCGTCGACTTCGATTTCTTTTAAGAGCGTGTGTCGCGCGTATCCTGTTTTAGTCGATCGTACCGTTCCGTTCGGAGGGGACGATTCGTCGCCGCCAAGCCTCGCTCTCATAGAGTCTATGACTCTGAGATAGCGCGTTGCGAGATCGAACCATTTTATGCTCGCTTCGTGTCGCAGGTTAAATTGGACCGTTCAGAGGCTGCGCGTGCGGCGAGTCCCAACGAATCTTCACCCGAACGGACGCGCCGTCGTCGACTTCGAATTCCTTTAAGAGCGTGTGTCGCGCGTATCCTGTTTTAGTCGATCGTACCGTTCCGTTCGGAGGGGACGATTCGTCGCCGCCAAGCCTCGTTGTCGAGAGTCTGTGAAAACCCGTGCCGTTGCGAGATCGAACAATATTATGCTCGCTTCGCGTTGTCGGGTGAAACAGACCGCCTCGAGGCTGTGTACGACTCTGAGATAGCGCGT
>CAXAJV010001245.1:0-87000 GCA_963969225.1 Xylocopa violacea
AACTCGCCAGTAATGTTGTCAAATATTACCGCCGAGATGATAGGTTGGGTTAGGTTAGGTTATATTACGTTATAGATGTATATAAAGATCCCACGGAGACGTAGAGGCCAACTCGCCATGAATGTTTTCAAGTATTACCGCCGAGATGTTAGGTTGGGTTAGGTTAGGTTATATTACGTTATAGATGTATATAAAGGTCCCACGGAGACGTAGAGGCCAACAAGCCAGGAATGTCTTCAAATATTACCGCCGAGATGATAGGTTGTGTTATGTTAGGTTATATTTCGTTACTGATGTTTATGAAGGTCAAACGGAGACGTAGAGGCCAACTCGCCAGTAATGTTGTCAAATATTACCGCCGAGATGATAGGTTTGGTTAGGTTAGGTTATATTACGTTATTGATCTATATAAAGCTCCCACGGAGACGTAGAGGCCAACTCGCCAGGAATGTTGTCAAATATTACCGCCGAAATGATAGGTTGGATTAAGTTACGTTATATTTCGTTATTGATGCTTATGAAGTTCCCACGGAGACGTAGAGGCCAACTCGCCATGTATGTTTTCTAATATTACCGCCGAGATGTTAGGTTGGGTTAGGTTAGGTTATATTACGTTATTGATGTATATAAAGGTCCCACGGGGACGTAGAGGCCAACAAGCCGGGAATGTGTTCAAATATTACCGCCGAGATGTTAGGTTGGGTTAGGTTAGGTTATATTACGTTATTGATGTATATAAAGCACCCACGGAGACGTAGAGGCCAACTCGCCAGGAATGATGTCAAATATTACCGCCGAGGTGTTAGGTTGGGTTAGGTTAGGTTATATTACGTTATTGATGTTTATGAAGATCAAACGGAGACGGAGAAGCCAACTCGCCAGGAATGTTGTCAAATATTACCGCCGAGATTTTAGGTTGTGTTAGGTTAGGTTATATAACGTTATTGATGTATATAAAGGTCCCACGGAGACGTAGAGGCCAACTCGCCAGGAATGTTATCAAATATTACCGCCCAGATGATAGGTTGTGTTAGGTTAGGTTATATTTCGTTACTGATGTTTATGAAGGTCAAACGGAGACGTAGAGGCCAACTCGCCAGTAATGTTGTCAAATATTACCGCCGAGATGATAGGTTGGGTTAGGTTAGGTTATATTACGTTATAGATGTATATAAAGATCCCACGGAGACGTAGAGGCCAACTCGCCATGAATGTTTTCAAGTATTACCGCCGAGATGTTAGGTTGGGTTAGGTTAGGTTATATTACGTTATAGATGTATATAAAGGTCCCACGGAGACGTAGAGGCCAACAAGCCAGGAATGTCTTCAAATATTACCGCCGAGATGTTAGGTTGGGTTAGGTTAGGTTATATAACGTTATTGATGTATATAAAGGTCCCACGGAGACGTAGAGGCCAACTCGCCAGGAATGTTGTCAAATATTACCGCCGAGATGATAGGTTGTGTTATGTTAGGTTATATTTCGTTACTGATGTTTATGAAGGTCAAACGGAGACGTAGAGGCCAACTCGCCAGTAATGTTGTCAAATATTACCGCCGAGATGATAGGTTTGGTTAGGTTAGGTTATATTACGTTATTGATCTATATAAAGCTCCCACGGAGACGTAGAGGCCAACTCGCCAGGAATGTTGTCAAATATTACCGCCGAAATGATAGGTTGGATTAAGTTACGTTATATTTCGTTATTGATGCTTATGAAGTTCCCACGGAGACGTAGAGGCCAACTCGCCATGTATGTTTTCTAATATTACCGCCGAGATGTTAGGTTGGGTTAGGTTAGGTTATATTACGTTATTGATGTATATAAAGGTCCCACGGAGACGTAGAGGCCAACTCGCCAGGTATGTTTTCAAATATTACCGCCGAGATGTTAGATTGGGTCAGGTTAGGCTATATTACGTTATTGATGTATATAAAGATCCCACGGATACGTAGAGGCCAACTCGACAGGAATGTTGTCAAATATTACCACCGAGATGTTAGATTGGTTTAAGTTAGGTTATATTACATTATTGATATATATATATATATATATATATATATATATATATATATATATATATATCCCACGGGGACGTGGAGGCCAACAAGCCAGGAATGTGTTCAAATATTACCGCCGAGATGTTAGTTTGGGTTAGGTTAGGTTATATTACGTTACAGATGTATATAAAGGTCCCACGGAGACGTAGAGGCCAACAAGCCAGGAATGTGTTCAAATATTACCACCGAGATGTTAGGTTGGGTTAGGTCAGGTTATATTACGTTATAGATGTATATAAAGTTCCCACGGAGACGTAGGGGCCAACAAGCCAGGAATGAGTTCAAATATTACCGCCGAGATGATAGGTTGGGTTAGGTTAAGTTATATTTCGTTATTGATGTATATGAAGGTCCCACGGAGACGTAGAGGCCAACTCGCCAGGAATGTTGTCAAATATTACCACCGAGATGATAGGTTAGGTTAGGTTAGGTTATATTACGTTATTGATGTTTATGAAGATCAAACGGAGACGTAGAGCCCAACTCGCCAGGAATGATGTCAAATATTACCGCCGAGATGTTAGTTTGGGTTAGGTTAGGTTATATTACGTTATAGATGTATATAAAGGTCCCACGGAGAAGTAGAGGCCAACAAGCCAGGAATGTGTTCAAATATTGCCGCCGAGATGTTAGATTGGGTTACGTTAGGTTATATTACGTTATTGATGTATACAAAGGTCCCACGGAGACGTAGAGCCAACAAGCCAGGAATGTGTTCAAATATTACCGCCGAGATGTTAGGTTGGCTTAGGTTAGGTTATATTACGTTATAGATGTATATAAAGGTCCCACGGAGACGTAGAGGCCAACAAGCCAGGAATGTCTTCAAATATTACCGCCGAGATGTTAGGTTGGGTTAGGTTAGGTTATATAACGTTATTGATGTATATAAAGGTCCCACGGAGACGTAGAGGCCAACTCGCCAGGAATGTTGTCAAATATTACCGCCGAAATGATAGGTTGGATTAAGTTACGTTATATTTCGTTATTGATGCTTATGAAGGTCCCACGGAGACGTAGAGGCCAACTCGCCAGGTATGTTTTCTAATAATACCGCCGAGAGGTTAGGTTGGGCTACGTTAGGTTATATTACGTTATTGATGCATAAAAAGATCCCACGGAGACGGAGGAGCCATCTCGCCAGGAATGTTGTCAAATATTACCGCCGAAATGATAGGTTGGAATAAGTTACGTTATATTTCGTTATTGATGCTTATGAAGTTCCCACGGAGACGTAGAGGCCAACTCGCCATGTATGTTTTCTAATATTACGCCAGGTATGTTATCAAATTATACCTCCGAGATGATAGGTTGGGTTATGTTAGGTTATATTACGTTATTGATGTATAAAAAGATCCCGCGGAGACGTAGAGGCCAACAAGCCAGGAATGTGTTCAAATATTACCGCCGAGATGTTAGATTGGTTTAAGTTAGGTTATATTACATTATTGATATATATATATATTCCACGGGGACGTGGAGGCCAACAAGCCAGGAATGTGTTCAAATATTACCGCCGAGATGTTAGGTTGGCTTAGGTTAGGTTATATTACGTTATAGATGTACATAAAGGTCCCACGGAGACGTAGAGGCCAACAAGCCTGGAATGTGTTCAAATATTACCGCCGAGATGTTAGGTTGGTTTAGGTTAGGTTATATTACGTTATAGATGTATATAAGGTTCGCACGGAGACGTAGAGGCCAACAAGCCAGGAATGTGTTGAAGTATTACCGCCGAGATGTTAGATTGGGTTAGGTTAGGTTATATTACGTTATTGATGTATATAAAGATCCCACGGAGACGTAGAGGCCAACAAGCCAGGAATGTCTTCAAATATTACCGCCGAGATGTTAGGTTGGATTAGGTTAGGTTATATAACGTTATTGATGTTTATGAAGGTCAAACGGAGACGTAGAGGCCAACTTGCCAGTAATGTTGTCAAATATTACCGCCGAAATGGTAGGTTGGATTAAGTTACGTTATATTTCGTTATTGATGCTTATGAAGGTCCCACGGAGACGTAGAGGCCAACTCGCCAGGTATGTTTTCTAATATTACCGCCGAGATGTTAGGTTGGGTTAGGTTAGGTTATATTACGTTATTGATGTATAAAAAGATCCCACGGAGACGGAGAAGCCAACTCGCCAGGAATGTTGTCAAATATTACTGCCGAGATGTTAGG
Organism: Xylocopa violacea; assembly: GCA_963969225.1. NCBI lineage: Eukaryota > Metazoa > Arthropoda > Insecta > Hymenoptera > Apidae > Xylocopa > Xylocopa violacea. The sequence goes on from CAXAJV010001245.1 coordinate 4,246, forward strand.
TTGGGTTAGGTTAGGTTATATTACGTTATTGGTGTATATAAAGGTCCCACGGAGACGTAGAGGCCAACTCGCCAGGTATGTTTTCAAATATTACCGCCGAGATGTTAGGTTGGGTTATGTTAGGTTATATTACGTTATTGATGTATAAAAAGATCCCACGGAGACGTAGAGGCCAACAAGCCAGGAATGTATTCAAATATTACCGCGGAGATGTTAGGTTGGGTTAGGTTAGGTTATATTACGTTATGGATGTATATAAAGTTCCCACGGAGACGTAGAGGCCAACAAGCCAGGAATATGTTCAAATATTACCGCCGAGATGTTAGATTGGGTTAGGTTAGGTTATATTACGTTATTGATGTATATAAAGATCCCACGGATACGTAGAGGCCAACTCGCCAGGAATGTGTTCAAATACTACCGCCGAGATGTTAGATTGGGTTAGGTTACGTTATATTACGTTATTGATGTATATAAAGGTCCCACGGGGACGTAGAGGCCAACAAGCCGGGAATGTGTTCAAATATTACCGCCGAGATGTTAGGTTGGGTTAGGTTAGGTTATATTACGTTATTGATGTATATAAAGCACCCACGGAGACGTAGAGGCCAACTCGCCAGGAATGATGTCAAATATTACCGCCGAGATGTTAGGTTGGGTTAGGTTAGGTTATATAACGTTATTGATGTATATAAAGGTCCCACGGAGACGTAGAGGCCAACTCGCCAGGAATGTTGTCAAATATTACCGCCGAGATGATAGGTTGTGTTATGTTAGGTTATATTTCGTTATTGATGTTTATGAAGGTCAAACGGAGACGTAGAGGCCAACTTGCCAGTAATGTTGTCAAATATTACCGCCGAGATGATAGGTTGGGTTAGGTTAGGTTAGATTACGTTATTGATGTATATAAAGCTCCCACGGAGACGTAGAGGCCAACAAGCCAGGAATGTATTCAAATATTACCGCCGAGATGTTAGATTGGGTTAGGTTAGGTTATATTACGTTATTGATGTATATAAAGTTCCCACGAAGACGTAGGGGCCAACAAGCCAGGAATGTGTTCAAATATTACCGCCGAGATGTTAGATTGGGTTAGGTTAGGTTATATTACGTTATTGATGTATATAAAGTTCCCACGGAGACGTAGAGGCCAACAAGCCAGGAATGTGTTCAAATTTTACCGCCGAGATGTTAGATTGGGTTAGGTTAGGCTATATTACGTTATTGATGTATATAAAGGTCCCACGGAGACGTAGAGGCCAACAAGCCGGGAATGTGTTCAAATATTACCGCCGAGATGATAGGTTGGGTTAGGTTAGGTTATATTACGTTATAGATGTATATAAAGTTCCCACGGAGACGTAGATGCCAACTCGCCATGAATGTTTTCAAATATTACCGCCGAGATGTTAGGTTGGTTTAGGTTAGGCTATATTACGTTATAGATGTATATAAAGTTCCCACGGAGACGTAGAGGCCAACTTGCCAGTAATGTTGTCAAATATTACCGCCGAGATGTTAGATTGGGTTAGGTTAGGTTATATTACGTTATAGATGTATATAAAGTTCCCACGGAGACGTAGAGGCCAACAAGCCAGGAATATGATCAAATATTACCGCCGAGATGTTAGATTGGGTTAGGTTAGGTTATATTACGTTATTGATGTATATAAAGATCCCACGGATACGTAGAGGCCAACTCTCCAGGAATGTTGTCAAATATTACCGCCGAGATGATAGGTTGGGTTAGGTTAGGTTATATTACGTTATTGATGTATATAAATGTGCCACGGAGACGTAGAGGCCAACTCGCCATGAATGTGTTCAAATATTACCGCCGAGATGATAGGTTGGGTTAGGTTAGGTTATATTACGTTATTGATGTATATAAATGTGCCACGGAGACGTAGAGGCCAACTCGCCATGAATGTGTTCAAATATTACCGCCGAGATGTTAGATTGGGTTAGGTTAGGTTATATTACGTTATTGATGTATATAAATGTGCCACGGAGACGTAGATGCCAACTCGCCATGAATGTGTTCAAATATTACCGCCGAGATGTTAGATTGGGTTAGGTTAGGTTATATTACGTTATTGATGTATATAAAGCACCCACGGAGACGTAGAGGCCAACTCGCCAGGAATGATGTCAAATATTACCGCCGAGATGTTAGGTTGGGTTAGGTTAGGTTATATTACGTTATTGGTGTATATAAAGGTCCCACGGAGACGTAGAGGCCAACAAGCCAGGAATGTGTTCAAATATTACCGCCGAGATGTTAAGTTGGGTTAGGTTAGGTTATATTACGTTATTGATGTATAAAAAGATCCCACGGAGACGTAGAGGCCAACAAGCCAGGAATGTGTTCAAATATTACCGCGGAGATGTTAGGTTGGGTTAGGTTAGGTTATATTACGTTATGGATGTATATAAAGTTCCCACGGAGACGTAGAGGCCAACAAGCCAGGAATATGTTCAAATATTACCGCCGAGATGTTAGGTTGGGTTAGGTTAGGTTATATTACGTTATAGATGTATATAAAGTTCCCACGGAGACGTAGAGGCCAACAAGCCAGGAATATGTTCAAATATTACCGCCGAGATGTTAGATTGGGTTAGGTTAGGTTATATTACGTTATTGATGTATATAAAGATCCCACGGATACGTAGAGGCCAACTCGCCAGGAATGTTGTCAAATATTACCGCCGAGATGATAGGTTGGGTTAGGTTAGGTTATATTACGTTATTGATGTATATAAATGTGCCACGGAGACGTAGAGGCCAACTCGCCATGAATGTGTTCAAATATTACCGCCGAGATGTTAGATTGGGTTAGGTTAGGTTATATTACGTTATTGATGTATATAAATGTGCCACGGAGACGTAGAGGCCAACTCGCCATGAATGTGTTCAAATATTACCGCCGAGATGTTAGATTGGGTTAGGTTAGGTTATATTACGTTATTGATGTATATAAAGCACCCACGGAGACGTAGAGGCCAACTCGCCAGGAATGATGTCAAATATTACCGCCGAGATGTTAGGTTGGGTTAGGTTAGGTTATATTACGTTATAGATGTATATAAAGTTCCCACGGAGACGTAGAGGCCAACAAGCCAGGAATATGTTCAAATATTACCGCCGAGATGTTAGATTGGGTTAGGTTAGGTTATATTACGTTATTGATGTATATAAAGATCCCACGGATACGTAGAGGCCAACTCGCCAGGAATGTTGTCAAATATTACCGCCGAGATGATAGGTTGGGTTAGGTTAGGTTATATTACGTTATTGATGTATATAAATGTGCCACGGAGACGTAGAGGCCAACTCGCCATGAATGTGTTCAAATATTACCGCCGAGATGTTAGATTGGGTTAGGTTAGGTTATATTACGTTATTGATGTATATAAAGCACCCACGGAGACGTAGAGGCCAACTCGCCAGGAATGATGTCAAATATTACCGCCGAGATGTTAGGTTGGGTTAGGTTAGGTTATATTACGTTATAGATGTATATAAAGTTCCCACGGAGACGTAGAGGCCAACAAGCCAGGAATATGTTCAAATATTACCGCCGAGATGTTAGATTGGGTTAGGTTAGGTTATATTACGTTATTGATGTATATAAAGATCCCACGGATACGTAGAGGCCAACTCGCCAGGAATGTTGTCAAATATTACCGCCGAGATGATAGGTTGGGTTAGGTTAGGTTATATTACGTTATTGATGTATATAAATGTGCCACGGAGACGTAGAGGCCAACTCGCCATGAATGTGTTCAAATATTACCGCCGAGATGTTAGATTGGGTTAGGTTAGGTTATATTACGTTATTGATGTATATAAATGTGCCACGGAGACGTAGATGCCAACTCGCCATGAATGTGTTCAAATATTACCGCCGAGATGTTAGATTGGGTTAGGTTAGGTTATATTACGTTATTGATGTATATAAAGCACCCACGGAGACGTAGAGGCCAACTCGCCAGGAATGATGTCAAATATTACCGCCGAGATGTTAGGTTGGGTTAGGTTAGGTTATATTACGTTATTGGTGTATATAAAGGTCCCACGGAGACGTAGAGGCCAACAAGCCAGGAATGTGTTCAAATATTACCGCCGAGATGTTAAGTTGGGTTAGGTTAGGTTATATTACGTTATTGATGCATAAAAAGATCCCACGGAGACGTAGAGGCCAACAAGCCAGGAATGTGTTCAAATATTACCGCGGAGATGTTAGGTTGGGTTAGGTTAGGTTATATTACGTTATGGATGTATATAAAGTTCCCACGGAGACGTAGAGGCCAACAAGCCAGGAATATGTTCAAATATTACCGCCGAGATGTTAGGTTGGGTTAGGTTAGGTTATATTACGTTATAGATGTATATAAAGTTCCCACGGAGACGTAGAGGCCAACAAGCCAGGAATATGTTCAAATATTACCGCCGAGATGTTAGATTGGGTTAGGTTAGGTTATATTACGTTATTGATGTATATAAAGATCCCACGGATACGTAGAGGCCAACTCGCCAGGAATGTTGTCAAATATTACCGCCGAGATGATAGGTTGGGTTAGGTTAGGTTATATTACGTTATTGATGTATATAAATGTGCCACGGAGACGTAGAGGCCAACTCGCCATGAATGTGTTCAAATATTACCGCCGAGATGTTAGATTGGGTTAGGTTAGGTTATATTACGTTATTGATGTATATAAATGTGCCACGGAGACGTAGAGGCCAACTCGCCATGAATGTGTTCAAATATTACCGCCGAGATGTTAGATTGGGTTAGGTTAGGTTATATTACGTTATTGATGTATATAAAGCACCCACGGAGACGTAGAGGCCAACTCGCCAGGAATGATGTCAAATATTACCGCCGAGATGTTAGGTTGGGTTAGGTTAGGTTATATTACGTTATAGATGTATATAAAGTTCCCACGGAGACGTAGAGGCCAACAAGCCAGGAATATGTTCAAATATTACCGCCGAGATGTTAGATTGGGTTAGGTTAGGTTATATTACGTTATTGATGTATATAAAGATCCCACGGATACGTAGAGGCCAACTCGCCAGGAATGTTGTCAAATATTACCGCCGAGATGATAGGTTGGGTTAGGTTAGGTTATATTACGTTATTGATGTATATAAATGTGCCACGGAGACGTAGAGGCCAACTCGCCATGAATGTGTTCAAATATTACCGCCGAGATGTTAGATTGGGTTAGGTTAGGTTATATTACGTTATTGATGTATATAAAGCACCCACGGAGACGTAGAGGCCAACTCGCCAGGAATGATGTCAAATATTACCGCCGAGATGTTAGGTTGGGTTAGGTTAGGTTATATTACGTTATTGGTGTATATAAAGGTCCCACGGAGACGTAGAGGCCAACAAGCCAGGAATGTGTTCAAATATTACCGCCGAGATGTTAAGTTGGGTTAGGTTAGGTTATATTACGTTATTGATGTATAAAAAGATCCCACGGAGACGTAGAGGCCAACTCGCCATGAATGTGTTCAAATATTACCGCCGAGATGTTAGATTGGGTTAGGTTAGGTTGTATTACGTTATTGATGTATATAAATGTGCCACGGAGACGTAGAGGCCAACTCGCCATGAATGTGTTCAAATATTACCGCCGAGATGTTAGATTGGGTTAGGTTAGGTTATATTACGTTATTGATGTATATAAAGCACCCACGGAGACGTAGAGGCCAACTCGCCAGGAATGATGTCAAATATTACCGCCGAGATGTTAGGTTGGGTTAGGTTAGGTTATATTACGTTATAGATGTATATAAAGTTCCCACGGAGACGTAGAGGCCAACAAGCCAGGAATATGTTCAAATATTACCGCCGAGATGTTAGATTGGGTTAGGTTAGGTTATATTACGTTATTGATGTATATAAAGATCCCACGGATACGTAGAGGCCAACTCGCCAGGAATGTTGTCAAATATTACCGCCGAGATGATAGGTTGGGTTAGGTTAGGTTATATTACGTTATTGATGTATATAAATGTGCCACGGAGACGTAGAGGCCAACTCGCCATGAATGTGTTCAAATATTACCGCCGAGATGTTAGATTGGGTTAGGTTAGGTTATATTACGTTATTGATGTATATAAATGTGCCACGGAGACGTAGATGCCAACTCGCCATGAATGTGTTCAAATATTACCGCCGAGATGTTAGATTGTGTTAGGTTAGGTTATATTACGTTATTGATGTATATAAAGCACCCACGGAGACGTAGAGGCCAACTCGCCAGGAATGATGTCAAATATTACCGCCGAGATGTTAGGTTGGGTTAGGTTAGGTTATATTACGTTATTGGTGTATATAAAGGTCCCACGGAGACGTAGAGGCCAACAAGCCAGGAATGTGTTCAAATATTACCGCCGAGATGTTAAGTTGGGTTAGGTTAGGTTATATTACGTTATTGATGTATAAAAAGATCCCACGGAGACGTAGAGGCCAACAAGCCAGGAATGTGTTCAAATATTACCGCGGAGATGTTAGGTTGGGTTAGGTTAGGTTATATTACGTTATGGATGTATATAAAGTTCCCACGGAGACGTAGAGGCCAACAAGCCAGGAATATGTTCAAATATTACCGCCGAGATGTTAGATTGGGTTAGGTTAGGTTATATTACGTTATTGATGTATATAAAGATCCCACGGATACGTAGAGGCCAACTCGCCAGGAATGTGTTCAAATACTACCGCCGAGATGTTAGATTGGGTTAGGTTACGTTATATTACGTTATTGATGTATATAAAGGTCCCACGGGGACGTAGAGGCCAACAAGCCGGGAATGTGTTCAAATATTACCGCCGAGATGTTAGGTTGGGTTAGGTTAGGTTATATTACGTTATTGATGTATATAAAGATCCCACGGAGACGTAGAGGCCAACAAGCCAGGAATGTCTTCAAATATTACCGCCGAGATGTTAGGTTGGATTAGGTTAGGTTATATAACGTTATTGATGTTTATGAAGGTCAAACGGAGACGTAGAGGCCAACTTGCCAGTAATGTTGTCAAATATTACCGCCGAAATGGTAGGTTGGATTAAGTTACGTTATATTTCGTTATTGATGCTTATGAAGGTCCCACGGAGACGTAGAGGCCAACTCGCCAGGTATGTTTTCTAATATTACCGCCGAGATGTTAGGTTGGGTTAGGTTAGGTTATATTACGTTATTGATGTATAAAAAGATCCCACGGAGACGGAGAAGCCAACTCGCCAGGAATGTTGTCAAATATTACTGCCGAGATGTTAGGTTGGGTTAGGTTAGGTTATATTACGTTATTGGTGTATATAAAGGTCCCACGGAGACGTAGAGGCCAACTCGCCAGGTATGTTTTCAAATATTACCGCCGAGATGTTAGGTTGGGTTAGGTTAGGTTATATTACGTTATAGATGTATATAAAGTTCCCACGGAGACGTAGAGGCCAACAAGCCAGGAATATGTTCAAATATTACCGCCGAGATGTTAGATTGGGTTAGGTTAGGTTATATTACGTTATTGATGTATATAAAGATCCCACGGATACGTAGAGGCCAACTCGCCAGGAATGTTGTCAAATATTACCGCCGAGATGATAGGTTGGGTTAGGTTAGGTTATATTACGTTATTGATGTATATAAATGTGCCACGGAGACGTAGAGGCCAACTCGCCATGAATGTGTTCAAATATTACCGCCGAGATGTTAGATTGGGTTAGGTTAGGTTATATTACGTTATTGATGTATATAAAGATCCCACGGATACGTAGAGGCCAACTCGCCAGGAATGTTGTCAAATATTACCGCCGAGATGATAGGTTGGGTTAGGTTAGGTTATATTACGTTATTGATGTATATAAATGTGCCACGGAGACGTAGAGGCCAACTCGCCATGAATGTGTTCAAATATTACCGCCGAGATGTTAGATTGGGTTAGGTTAGGTTATATTACGTTATTGATGTATATAAATGTGCCACGGAGACGTAGAGGCCAACTCGCCATGAATGTGTTCAAATATTACCGCCGAGATGTTAGATTGGGTTAGGTTAGGTTATATTACGTTATTGATGTATATAAAGCACCCACGGAGACGTAGAGGCCAACTCGCCAGGAATGATGTCAAATATTACCGCCGAGATGTTAGGTTGGGTTAGGTTAGGTTATATTACGTTATAGATGTATATAAAGTTCCCACGGAGACGTAAAGGCCAACAAGCCAGGAATATGTTCAAATATTACCGCCGAGATGTTAGATTGGGTTAGGTTAGGTTATATTACGTTATTGATGTATATAAAGATCCCACGGATACGTAGAGGCCAACTCGCCAGGAATGTTGTCAAATATTACCGCCGAGATGATAGGTTGGGTTAGGTTAGGTTATATTACGTTATTGATGTATATAAATGTGCCACGGAGACGTAGAGGCCAACTCGCCATGAATGTGTTCAAATATTACCGCCGAGATGTTAGATTGGGTTAGGTTAGGTTATATTACGTTATTGATGTATATAAATGTGCCACGGAGACGTAGATGCCAACTCGCCATGAATGTGTTCAAATATTACCGCCGAGATGTTAGATTGGGTTAGGTTAGGTTATATTACGTTATTGATGTATATAAAGCACCCACGGAGACGTAGAGGCCAACTCGCCAGGAATGATGTCAAATATTACCGCCGAGATGTTAGGTTGGGTTAGGTTAGGTTATATTACGTTATTGGTGTATATAAAGGTCCCACGGAGACGTAGAGGCCAACAAGCCAGGAATGTGTTCAAATATTACCGCCGAGATGTTAAGTTGGGTTAGGTTAGGTTATATTACGTTATTGATGTATAAAAAGATCCCACGGAGACGTAGAGGCCAACAAGCCAGGAATGTGTTCAAATATTACCGCGGAGATGTTAGGTTGGGTTAGGTTAGGTTATATTACGTTATGGATGTATATAAAGTTCCCACGGAGACGTAGAGGCCAACAAGCCAGGAATATGTTCAAATATTACCGCCGAGATGTTAGATTGGGTTAGGTTAGGTTATATTACGTTATTGATGTATATAAAGATCCCACGGATACGTAGAGGCCAACTCGCCAGGAATGTGTTCAAATACTACCGCCGAGATGTTAGATTGGGTTAGGTTACGTTATATTACGTTATTGATGTATATAAAGGTCCCACGGGGACGTAGAGGCCAACAAGCCGGGAATGTGTTCAAATATTACCGCCGAGATGTTAGGTTGGGTTAGGTTAGGTTATATTACGTTATTGATGTATATAAAGATCCCACGGAGACGTAGAGGCCAACAAGCCAGGAATGTCTTCAAATATTACCGCCGAGATGTTAGGTTGGATTAGGTTAGGTTATATAACGTTATTGATGTTTATGAAGGTCAAACGGAGACGTAGAGGCCAACTTGCCAGTAATGTTGTCAAATATTACCGCCGAAATGGTAGGTTGGATTAAGTTACGTTATATTTCGTTATTGATGCTTATGAAGGTCCCACGGAGACGTAGAGGCCAACTCGCCAGGTATGTTTTCTAATATTACCGCCGAGATGTTAGGTTGGGTTAGGTTAGGTTATATTACGTTATTGATGTATAAAAAGATCCCACGGAGACGGAGAAGCCAACTCGCCAGGAATGTTGTCAAATATTACTGCCGAGATGTTAGGTTGGGTTAGGTTAGGTTATATTACGTTATTGGTGTATATAAAGGTCCCACGGAGACGTAGAGGCCAACTCGCCAGGTATGTTTTCAAATATTACCGCCGAGATGTTAGGTTGGGTTATGTTAGGTTATATTACGTTATTGATGTATAAAAAGATCCCACGGAGACGTAGAGGCCAACAAGCCAGGAATGTGTTCAAATATTACCGCGGAGATGTTAGGTTGGGTTAGGTTAGGTTATATTACGTTATGGATGTATATAAAGTTCCCACGGAGACGTAGAGGCCAACAAGCCAGGAATATGTTCAAATATTACCGCCGAGATGTTAGATTGGGTTAGGTTAGGTTATATTACGTTATTGATGTATATAAAGATCCCACGGATACGTAGAGGCCAACTCGCCAGGAATGTGTTCAAATACTACCGCCGAGATGTTAGATTGGGTTAGGTTACGTTATATTACGTTATTGATGTATATAAAGGTCCCACGGGGACGTAGAGGCCAACAAGCCGGGAATGTGTTCAAATATTACCGCCGAGATGTTAGGTTGGGTTAGGTTAGGTTATATTACGTTATTGATGTATATAAAGCACCCACGGAGACGTAGAGGCCAACTCGCCAGGAATGATGTCAAATATTACCGCCGAGATGTTAGGTTGGGTTAGGTTAGGTTATATAACGTTATTGATGTATATAAAGGTCCCACGGAGACGTAGAGGCCAACTCGCCAGGAATGTTGTCAAATATTACCGCCGAGATGATAGGTTGTGTTATGTTAGGTTATATTTCGTTATTGATGTTTATGAAGGTCAAACGGAGACGTAGAGGCCAACTTGCCAGTAATGTTGTCAAATATTACCGCCGAGATGATAGGTTGGGTTAGGTTAGGTTAGATTACGTTATTGATGTATATAAAGCTCCCACGGAGACGTAGAGGCCAACAAGCCAGGAATATGTTCAAATATTACCGCCGAGATGTTAGATTGGGTTAGGTTAGGTTATATTACGTTATTGATGTATATAAAGATCCCACGGAGACGTAGAGGCCAACTCGCCAGGAATGTTGTCAAATATTACCGCCGAGATGATAGATTGGGTTAGGTTAGGTTATATTACGTTATTGATGTATATAAATGTGCCACGGAGACGTAGAGGCCAACTCGCCATGAATGTTTTCAAATATTACTGCCGAGATGTTAGATTGGGTTAGGTTAGGTTATATTACGTTATAGATGTATATAAAGGTCCCACGGAGACGTAGAGGCCAACAAGCCAGGAATGTGTTCAAATATTACCGCCGAGATGTTAAGTTGGGTTAGGTTAGGTTATATTACGTTATTGATGTATATAAAGATCCCACGGAGAAGTAGAGGCCAACAAGCCAGGAATGTCTTCAAATATTACCGCCGAGATTTTAGGTTGTGTTAGGTTAGGTTATATAACGTTATTGATGTATATAAAGGTCCCACGGAGACGTAGAGGCCAACTCGCCAGGAATGTTGTCAAATATTACCGCCCAGATGATAGGTTGTGTTAGGTTAGGTTATATTTCGTTACTGATGTTTATGAAGGTCAAACGGAGACGTAGAGGCCAACTCTCCAGGTATGTTTTCAAATATTACCTCCGAGATGATAGGTTGGGTTAGGTTAGGTTATATTACGTTATTGATGTATAAAAAGATCCCACGGAGACGGAGAAGCCAGCTCGCCATGAATGTTGTCAAATATTACCGCCGAGATGATACGTTGGGTTAGGTTAGGTTATATTACGTTATTGATGTTTATGAAGATCAGACGGAGACGTAGAGCCCAACTCGCCAGGAATGATGTCAAATATTACCGCCGAGATGTTAGTTTGGGTTAGGTTAGGTTATATTACGTTATAGATGTATATAAAGGTCCCACGGAGACGTAGAGGCCAACAAGCCAGGAATGTGTTCAAATATTACCGCCGAGATGTTAGATTGGGTTAGGTTAGGTTATATTACGTTATTGATGTATATAAAGTTCCCACGAAGACGTAGGGGCCAACAAGCCAGGAATGTGTTCATATATTACCGCCGAGATGTTAGATTGGGTTAGGTTAGGTTATATTACGTTATTGATGTATATAAAGTTCCCACGGAGACGTAGAGGCCAACAAGCCAGGAATGTGTTCAAATTTTACCGCCGAGATGTTAGATTGGGTTAGGTTAGGCTATATTACGTTATTGATGTATATAAAGGTCCCACGGAGACGTAGAGGCCAACAAGCCGGGAATGTGTTCAAATATTACCGCCGAGATGATAGGTTGGGTTAGGTTAGGTTATATTACGTTATAGATGTATATAAAGTTCCCACGGAGACGTAGATGCCAACTCGCCATGAATGTTTTCAAATATTACCGCCGAGATGTTAGGTTGGTTTAGGTTAGGCTATATTACGTTATAGATGTATATAAAGTTCCCACGGAGACGTAGAGGCCAACTTGCCAGTAATGTTGTCAAATATTACCGCCGAGATGTTAGATTGGGTTAGGTTAGGTTATATTACGTTATAGATGTATATAAAGTTCCCACGGAGACGTAGAGGCCAACAAGCCAGGAATATGATCAAATATTACCGCCGAGATGTTAGATTGGGTTAGGTTAGGTTATATTACGTTATTGATGTATATAAAGATCCCACGGATACGTAGAGGCCAACTCTCCAGGAATGTTGTCAAATATTACCGCCGAGATGATAGGTTGGGTTAGGTTAGGTTATATTACGTTATTGATGTATATAAATGTGCCACGGAGACGTAGAGGCCAACTCGCCATGAATGTGTTCAAATATTACCGCCGAGATGTTAGATTGGGTTAGGTTAGGTTATATTACGTTATAGATGTATATAAAGGTCCCACGGAGACGTAGAGGCCAACTCGCCAGGAATGATGTCAAATATTACCGCCGAGATGTTAGGTTGGGTTAGGTTAGGTTATATTACGTTATAGATGTATATAAAGTTCCCACGGAGACGTAGAGGCCAACAAGCCAGGAATATGTTCAAATATTACCGCCGAGATGTTAGATTGGGTTAGGTTAGGTTATATTACGTTATTGATGTATATAAAGATCCCACGGATACGTAGAGGCCAACTCGCCAGGAATGTTGTCAAATATTACCGCCGAGATGATAGGTTGGGTTAGGTTAGGTTATATTTCGTTATTGATGTTTATGAAGGTCAAACGGAGACGTAGAGGCCAACTTGCCAGTAATGTTGTCAAATATTACCGCCGAGATGATAGGTTGGGTTAGGTTAGGTTAGATTACGTTATTGATGTATATAAAGCTCCCACGGAGACGTAGAGGCCAACAAGCCAGGAATATGTTCAAATATTACCGCCGAGATGTTAGATTGGGTTAGGTTAGGTTATATTACGTTATTGATGTATATAAAGATCCCACGGAGACGTAGAGGCCAACTCGCCAGGAATGTTGTCAAATATTACCGCCGAGATGATAGATTGGGTTAGGTTAGGTTATATTACGTTATTGATGTATATAAATGTGCCACGGAGACGTAGAGGCCAACTCGCCATGAATGTTTTCAAATATTACTGCCGAGATGTTAGATTGGGTTAGGTTAGGTTATATTACGTTATAGATGTATATAAAGGTCCCACGGAGACGTAGAGGCCAACAAGCCAGGAATGTGTTCAAATATTACCGCCGAGATGTTAAGTTGGGTTAGGTTAGGTTATATTACGTTATTGATGTATATAAAGATCCCACGGAGAAGTAGAGGCCAACAAGCCAGGAATGTCTTCAAATATTACCGCCGAGATTTTAGGTTGTGTTAGGTTAGGTTATATAACGTTATTGATGTATATAAAGGTCCCACGGAGACGTAGAGGCCAACTCGCCAGGAATGTTGTCAAATATTACCGCCCAGATGATAGGTTGTGTTAGGTTAGGTTATATTTCGTTACTGATGTTTATGAAGGTCAAACGGAGACGTAGAGGCCAACTCTCCAGGTATGTTTTCAAATATTACCTCCGAGATGATAGGTTGGGTTAGGTTAGGTTATATTACGTTATTGATGTATAAAAAGATCCCACGGAGACGGAGAAGCCAGCTCGCCATGAATGTTGTCAAATATTACCGCCGAGATGATACGTTGGGTTAGGTTAGGTTATATTACGTTATTGATGTTTATGAAGATCAGACGGAGACGTAGAGCCCAACTCGCCAGGAATGATGTCAAATATTACCGCCGAGATGTTAGTTTGGGTTAGGTTAGGTTATATTACGTTATAGATGTATATAAAGGTCCCACGGAGACGTAGAGGCCAACAAGCCAGGAATGTGTTCAAATATTACCGCCGAGATGTTAGATTGGGTTAGGTTAGGTTATATTACGTTATTGATGTATATAAAGTTCCCACGAAGACGTAGGGGCCAACAAGCCAGGAATGTGTTCATATATTACCGCCGAGATGTTAGATTGGGTTAGGTTAGGTTATATTACGTTATTGATGTATATAAAGTTCCCACGGAGACGTAGAGGCCAACAAGCCAGGAATGTGTTCAAATTTTACCGCCGAGATGTTAGATTGGGTTAGGTTAGGCTATATTACGTTATTGATGTATATAAAGGTCCCACGGAGACGTAGAGGCCAACAAGCCGGGAATGTGTTCAAATATTACCGCCGAGATGATAGGTTGGGTTAGGTTAGGTTATATTACGTTATAGATGTATATAAAGTTCCCACGGAGACGTAGATGCCAACTCGCCATGAATGTTTTCAAATATTACCGCCGAGATGTTAGGTTGGTTTAGGTTAGGCTATATTACGTTATAGATGTATATAAAGTTCCCACGGAGACGTAGAGGCCAACTTGCCAGTAATGTTGTCAAATATTACCGCCGAGATGTTAGATTGGGTTAGGTTAGGTTATATTACGTTATAGATGTATATAAAGTTCCCACGGAGACGTAGAGGCCAACAAGCCAGGAATATGATCAAATATTACCGCCGAGATGTTAGATTGGGTTAGGTTAGGTTATATTACGTTATTGATGTATATAAAGATCCCACGGATACGTAGAGGCCAACTCTCCAGGAATGTTGTCAAATATTACCGCCGAGATGATAGGTTGGGTTAGGTTAGGTTATATTACGTTATTGATGTATATAAATGTGCCACGGAGACGTAGAGGCCAACTCGCCATGAATGTGTTCAAATATTACCGCCGAGATGTTAGATTGGGTTAGGTTAGGTTATATTACGTTATAGATGTATATAAAGGTCCCACGGAGACGTAGAGGCCAACTCGCCAGGAATGATGTCAAATATTACCGCCGAGATGTTAGGTTGGGTTAGGTTAGGTTATATTACGTTATAGATGTATATAAAGTTCCCACGGAGACGTAGAGGCCAACAAGCCAGGAATATGTTCAAATATTACCGCCGAGATGTTAGATTGGGTTAGGTTAGGTTATATTACGTTATTGATGTATATAAAGATCCCACGGATACGTAGAGGCCAACTCGCCAGGAATGTTGTCAAATATTACCGCCGAGATGATAGGTTGGGTTAGGTTAGGTTATATTACGTTATTGATGTATATAAATGTGCCACGGAGACGTAGAGGCCAACTCGCCATGAATGTGTTCAAATATTACCGCCGAGATGTTAGATTGGGTTAGGTTAGGTTATATTACGTTATTGATGTATATAAATGTGCCACGGAGACGTAGAGGCCAACTCGCCATGAATGTGTTCAAATATTACCGCCGAGATGTTAGATTGGGTTAGGTTAGGTTATATTACGTTATTGATGTATATAAAGCACCCACGGAGACGTAGAGGCCAACTCGCCAGGAATGATGTCAAATATTACCGCCGAGATGTTAGGTTGGGTTAGGTTAGGTTATATTACGTTATAGATGTATATAAAGTTCCCACGGAGACGTAGAGGCCAACAAGCCAGGAATATGTTCAAATATTACCGCCGAGATGTTAGATTGGGTTAGGTTAGGTTATATTACGTTATTGATGTATATAAAGATCCCACGGATACGTAGAGGCCAACTCGCCAGGAATGTTGTCAAATATTACCGCCGAGATGATAGGTTGGGTTAGGTTAGGTTATATTACGTTATTGATGTATATAAATGTGCCACGGAGACGTAGAGGCCAACTCGCCATGAATGTGTTCAAATATTACCGCCGAGATGTTAGATTGGGTTAGGTTAGGTTATATTACGTTATTGATGTATATAAATGTGCCACGGAGACGTAGATGCCAACTCGCCATGAATGTGTTCAAATATTACCGCCGAGATGTTAGATTGGGTTAGGTTAGGTTATATTACGTTATTGATGTATATAAAGCACCCACGGAGACGTAGAGGCCAACTCGCCAGGAATGATGTCAAATATTACCGCCGAGATGTTAGGTTGGGTTAGGTTAGGTTATATTACGTTATTGGTGTATATAAAGGTCCCACGGAGACGTAGAGGCCAACAAGCCAGGAATGTGTTCAAATATTACCGCCGAGATGTTAAGTTGGGTTAGGTTAGGTTATATTACGTTATTGATGTATAAAAAGATCCCACGGAGACGTAGAGGCCAACAAGCCAGGAATGTGTTCAAATATTACCGCGGAGATGTTAGGTTGGGTTAGGTTAGGTTATATTACGTTATGGATGTATATAAAGTTCCCACGGAGACGTAGAGGCCAACAAGCCAGGAATATGTTCAAATATTACCGCCGAGATGTTAGATTGGGTTAGGTTAGGTTATATTACGTTATTGATGTATATAAAGATCCCACGGATACGTAGAGGCCAACTCGCCAGGAATGTGTTCAAATACTACCGCCGAGATGTTAGATTGGGTTAGGTTACGTTATATTACGTTATTGATGTATATAAAGGTCCCACGGGGACGTAGAGGCCAACAAGCCGGGAATGTGTTCAAATATTACCGCCGAGATGTTAGGTTGGGTTAGGTTAGGTTATATTACGTTATTGATGTATATAAAGATCCCACGGAGACGTAGAGGCCAACAAGCCAGGAATGTCTTCAAATATTACCGCCGAGATGTTAGGTTGGATTAGGTTAGGTTATATAACGTTATTGATGTTTATGAAGGTCAAACGGAGACGTAGAGGCCAACTTGCCAGTAATGTTGTCAAATATTACCGCCGAAATGGTAGGTTGGATTAAGTTACGTTATATTTCGTTATTGATGCTTATGAAGGTCCCACGGAGACGTAGAGGCCAACTCGCCAGGTATGTTTTCTAATATTACCGCCGAGATGTTAGGTTGGGTTAGGTTAGGTTATATTACGTTATTGATGTATAAAAAGATCCCACGGAGACGGAGAAGCCAACTCGCCAGGAATGTTGTCAAATATTACTGCCGAGATGTTAGGTTGGGTTAGGTTAGGTTATATTACGTTATTGGTGTATATAAAGGTCCCACGGAGACGTAGAGGCCAACTCGCCAGGTATGTTTTCAAATATTACCGCCGAGATGTTAGGTTGGGTTATGTTAGGTTATATTACGTTATTGATGTATAAAAAGATCCCACGGAGACGTAGAGGCCAACAAGCCAGGAATGTGTTCAAATATTACCGCGGAGATGTTAGGTTGGGTTAGGTTAGGTTATATTACGTTATGGATGTATATAAAGTTCCCACGGAGACGTAGAGGCCAACAAGCCAGGAATATGTTCAAATATTACCGCCGAGATGTTAGATTGGGTTAGGTTAGGTTATATTACGTTATTGATGTATATAAAGATCCCACGGATACGTAGAGGCCAACTCGCCAGGAATGTGTTCAAATACTACCTCCGAGATGTTAGATTGGGTTAGGTTACGTTATATTACGTTATTGATGTATATAAAGGTCCCACGGGGACGTAGAGGCCAACAAGCCGGGAATGTGTTCAAATATTACCGCCGAGATGTTAGGTTGGGTTAGGTTAGGTTATATTACGTTATTGATGTATATAAAGCACCCACGGAGACGTAGAGGCCAACTCGCCAGGAATGATGTCAAATATTACCGCCGAGATGTTAGGTTGGGTTAGGTTAGGTTATATAACGTTATTGATGTATATAAAGGTCCCACGGAGACGTAGAGGCCAACTCGCCAGGAATGTTGTCAAATATTACCGCCGAGATGATAGGTTGTGTTATGTTAGGTTATATTTCGTTATTGATGTTTATGAAGGTCAAACGGAGACGTAGAGGCCAACTTGCCAGTAATGTTGTCAAATATTACCGCCGAGATGATAGGTTGGGTTAGGTTAGGTTAGATTACGTTATTGATGTATATAAAGCTCCCACGGAGACGTAGAGGCCAACAAGCCAGGAATATGTTCAAATATTACCGCCGAGATGTTAGATTGGGTTAGGTTAGGTTATATTACGTTATTGATGTATATAAAGATCCCACGGAGACGTAGAGGCCAACTCGCCAGGAATGTTGTCAAATATTACCGCCGAGATGATAGATTGGGTTAGGTTAGGTTATATTACGTTATTGATGTATATAAATGTGCCACGGAGACGTAGAGGCCAACTCGCCATGAATGTGTTCAAATATTACTGCCGAGATGTTAGATTGGGTTAGGTTAGGTTATATTACGTTATAGATGTATATAAAGGTCCCACGGAGACGTAGAGGCCAACAAGCCAGGAATGTGTTCAAATATTACCGCCGAGATGTTAAGTTGGGTTAGGTTAGGTTATATTACGTTATTGATGTATATAAAGATCCCACGGAGACGTAGAGGCCAACAAGCCAGGAATGTCTTCAAATATTACCGCCGAGATTTTAGGTTGTGTTAGGTTAGGTTATATAACGTTATTGATGTATATAAAGGTCCCACGGAGACGTAGAGGCCAACTCGCCAGGAATGTTGTCAAATATTACCGCCCAGATGATAGGTTGTGTTAGGTTAGGTTATATTTCGTTACTGATGTTTATGAAGGTCAAACGGAGACGTAGAGGCCAACTCTCCAGGTATGTTTTCAAATATTACCTCCGAGATGATAGGTTGGGTTAGGTTAGGTTATATTACGTTATTGATGTATAAAAAGATCCCACGGAGACGGAGAAGCCAGCTCGCCATGAATGTTGTCAAATATTACCGCCGAGATGATACGTTGGGTTAGGTTAGGTTATATTACGTTATTGATGTTTATGAAGATCAGACGGAGACGTAGAGCCCAACTCGCCAGGAATGATGTCAAATATTACCGCCGAGATGTTAGTTTGGGTTAGGTTAGGTTATATTACGTTATAGATGTATATAAAGGTCCCACGGAGACGTAGAGGCCAACAAGCCAGGAATGTGTTCAAATATTACCGCCGAGATGTTAGATTGGGTTAGGTTAGGTTATATTACGTTATTGATGTATATAAAGTTCCCACGAAGACGTAGGGGCCAACAAGCCAGGAATGTGTTCATATATTACCGCCGAGATGTTAGATTGGGTTAGGTTAGGTTATATTACGTTATTGATGTATATAAAGTTCCCACGGAGACGTAGAGGCCAACAAGCCAGGAATGTGTTCAAATTTTACCGCCGAGATGTTAGATTGGGTTAGGTTAGGCTATATTACGTTATTGATGTATATAAAGGTCCCACGGAGACGTAGAGGCCAACAAGCCGGGAATGTGTTCAAATATTACCGCCGAGATGATAGGTTGGGTTAGGTTAGGTTATATTACGTTATAGATGTATATAAAGTTCCCACGGAGACGTAGATGCCAACTCGCCATGAATGTTTTCAAATATTACCGCCGAGATGTTAGGTTGGTTTAGGTTAGGCTATATTACGTTATAGATGTATATAAAGTTCCCACGGAGACGTAGAGGCCAACTTGCCAGTAATGTTGTCAAATATTACCGCCGAGATGTTAGATTGGGTTAGGTTAGGTTATATTACGTTATAGATGTATATAAAGTTCCCACGGAGACGTAGAGGCCAACAAGCCAGGAATATGATCAAATATTACCGCCGAGATGTTAGATTGGGTTAGGTTAGGTTATATTACGTTATTGATGTATATAAAGATCCCACGGATACGTAGAGGCCAACTCTCCAGGAATGTTGTCAAATATTACCGCCGAGATGATAGGTTGGGTTAGGTTAGGTTATATTACGTTATTGATGTATATAAATGTGCCACGGAGACGTAGAGGCCAACTCGCCATGAATGTGTTCAAATATTACCGCCGAGATGTTAGATTGGGTTAGGTTAGGTTATATTACGTTATAGATGTATATAAAGGTCCCACGGAGACGTAGAGGCCAACTCGCCAGGAATGATGTCAAATATTACCGCCGAGATGTTAGGTTGGGTTAGGTTAGGTTATATTACGTTATAGATGTATATAAAGTTCCCACGGAGACGTAGAGGCCAACAAGCCAGGAATATGTTCAAATATTACCGCCGAGATGTTAGATTGGGTTAGGTTAGGTTATATTACGTTATTGATGTATATAAAGATCCCACGGATACGTAGAGGCCAACTCGCCAGGAATGTTGTCAAATATTACCGCCGAGATGATAGGTTGGGTTAGGTTAGGTTATATTACGTTATTGATGTATATAAATGTGCCACGGAGACGTAGAGGCCAACTCGCCATGAATGTGTTCAAATATTACCGCCGAGATGTTAGATTGGGTTAGGTTAGGTTATATTACGTTATTGATGTATATAAATGTGCCACGGAGACGTAGAGGCCAACTCGCCATGAATGTGTTCAAATATTACCGCCGAGATGTTAGATTGGGTTAGGTTAGGTTATATTACGTTATTGATGTATATAAAGGTCCCACGGGGACGTAGAGGCCAACAAGCCGGGAATGTGTTCAAATATTACCGCCGAGATGTTAGGTTGGGTTAGGTTAGGTTATATTACGTTATTGATGTATATAAAGATCCCACGGAGACGTAGAGGCCAACAAGCCAGGAATGTCTTCAAATATTACCGCCGAGATGTTAGGTTGGATTAGGTTAGGTTATATAACGTTATTGATGTTTATGAAGGTCAAACGGAGACGTAGAGGCCAACTTGCCAGTAATGTTGTCAAATATTACCGCCGAAATGGTAGGTTGGATTAAGTTACGTTATATTTCGTTATTGATGCTTATGAAGGTCCCACGGAGACGTAGAGGCCAACTCGCCAGGTATGTTTTCTAATATTACCGCCGAGATGTTAGGTTGGGTTAGGTTAGGTTATATTACGTTATTGATGTATAAAAAGATCCCACGGAGACGGAGAAGCCAACTCGCCAGGAATGTTGTCAAATATTACTGCCGAGATGTTAGGTTGGGTTAGGTTAGGTTATATTACGTTATTGGTGTATATAAAGGTCCCACGGAGACGTAGAGGCCAACTCGCAAGGTATGTTTTCAAATATTACCGCCGAGATGTTAGGTTGGGTTATGTTAGGTTATATTACGTTATTGATGTATAAAAAGATCCCACGGAGACGTAGAGGCCAACAAGCCAGGAATGTGTTCAAATATTACCGCGGAGATGTTAGGTTGGGTTAGGTTAGGTTATATTACGTTATGGATGTATATAAAGTTCCCACGGAGACGTAGAGGCCAACAAGCCAGGAATATGTTCAAATATTACCGCCGAGATGTTAGATTGGGTTAGGTTAGGTTATATTACGTTATTGATGTATATAAAGATCCCACGGATACGTAGAGGCCAACTCGCCAGGAATGTGTTCAAATACTACCTCCGAGATGTTAGATTGGGTTAGGTTACGTTATATTACGTTATTGATGTATATAAAGGTCCCACGGGGACGTAGAGGCCAACAAGCCGGGAATGTGTTCAAATATTACCGCCGAGATGTTAGGTTGGGTTAGGTTAGGTTATATTACGTTATTGATGTATATAAAGCACCCACGGAGACGTAGAGGCCAACTCGCCAGGAATGATGTCAAATATTACCGCCGAGATGTTAGGTTGGGTTAGGTTAGGTTATATAACGTTATTGATGTATATAAAGGTCCCACGGAGACGTAGAGGCCAACTCGCCAGGAATGTTGTCAAATATTACCGCCGAGATGATAGGTTGTGTTATGTTAGGTTATATTTCGTTATTGATGTTTATGAAGGTCAAACGGAGACGTAGAGGCCAACTTGCCAGTAATGTTGTCAAATATTACCGCCGAGATGATAGGTTGGGTTAGGTTAGGTTAGATTACGTTATTGATGTATATAAAGCTCCCACGGAGACGTAGAGGCCAACAAGCCAGGAATATGTTCAAATATTACCGCCGAGATGTTAGATTGGGTTATGTTAGGTTATATTACGTTATTGATGTATATAAAGATCCCACGGAGACGTAGAGGCCAACTCGCCAGGAATGTTGTCAAATATTACCGCCGAGATGATAGATTGGGTTAGGTTAGGTTATATTACGTTATTGATGTATATAAATGTGCCACGGAGACGTAGAGGCCAACTCGCCATGAATGTGTTCAAATATTACTGCCGAGATGTTAGATTGGGTTAGGTTAGGTTATATTACGTTATAGATGTATATAAAGGTCCCACGGAGACGTAGAGGCCAACAAGCCAGGAATGTGTTCAAATATTACCGCCGAGATGTTAAGTTGGGTTAGGTTAGGTTATATTACGTTATTGATGTATATAAAGATCCCACGGAGACGTAGAGGCCAACAAGCCAGGAATGTCTTCAAATATTACCGCCGAGATTTTAGGTTGTGTTAGGTTAGGTTATATAACGTTATTGATGTATATAAAGGTCCCACGGAGACGTAGAGGCCAACTCGCCAGGAATGTTGTCAAATATTACCGCCCAGATGATAGGTTGTGTTAGGTTAGGTTATATTTCGTTACTGATGTTTATGAAGGTCAAACGGAGACGTAGAGGCCAACTCTCCAGGTATGTTTTCAAATATTACCTCCGAGATGATAGGTTGGGTTAGGTTAGGTTATATTACGTTATTGATGTATAAAAAGATCCCACGGAGACGGAGAAGCCAGCTCGCCATGAATGTTGTCAAATATTACCGCCGAGATGATACGTTGGGTTAGGTTAGGTTATATTACGTTATTGATGTTTATGAAGATCAGACGGAGACGTAGAGCCCAACTCGCCAGGAATGATGTCAAATATTACCGCCGAGATGTTAGTTTGGGTTAGGTTAGGTTATATTACGTTATAGATGTATATAAAGGTCCCACGGAGACGTAGAGGCCAACAAGCCAGGAATGTGTTCAAATATTACCGCCGAGATGTTAGATTGGGTTAGGTTAGGTTATATTACGTTATTGATGTATATAAAGTTCCCACGAAGACGTAGGGGCCAACAAGCCAGGAATGTGTTCATATATTACCGCCGAGATGTTAGATTGGGTTAGGTTAGGTTATATTACGTTATTGATGTATATAAAGTTCCCACGGAGACGTAGAGGCCAACAAGCCAGGAATGTGTTCAAATTTTACCGCCGAGATGTTAGATTGGGTTAGGTTAGGCTATATTACGTTATTGATGTATATAAAGGTCCCACGGAGACGTAGAGGCCAACAAGCCGGGAATGTGTTCAAATATTACCGCCGAGATGATAGGTTGGGTTAGGTTAGGTTATATTACGTTATAGATGTATATAAAGTTCCCACGGAGACGTAGATGCCAACTCGCCATGAATGTTTTCAAATATTACCGCCGAGATGTTAGGTTGGTTTAGGTTAGGCTATATTACGTTATAGATGTATATAAAGTTCCCACGGAGACGTAGAGGCCAACTTGCCAGTAATGTTGTCAAATATTACCGCCGAGATGTTAGATTGGGTTAGGTTAGGTTATATTACGTTATAGATGTATATAAAGTTCCCACGGAGACGTAGAGGCCAACAAGCCAGGAATATGATCAAATATTACCGCCGAGATGTTAGATTGGGTTAGGTTAGGTTATATTACGTTATTGATGTATATAAAGATCCCACGGATACGTAGAGGCCAACTCTCCAGGAATGTTGTCAAATATTACCGCCGAGATGATAGGTTGGGTTAGGTTAGGTTATATTACGTTATTGATGTATATAAATGTGCCACGGAGACGTAGAGGCCAACTCGCCATGAATGTGTTCAAATATTACCGCCGAGATGTTAGATTGGGTTAGGTTAGGTTATATTACGTTATAGATGTATATAAAGGTCCCACGGAGACGTAGAGGCCAACTCGCCAGGAATGATGTCAAATATTACCGCCGAGATGTTAGGTTGGGTTAGGTTAGGTTATATTACGTTATAGATGTATATAAAGTTCCCACGGAGACGTAGAGGCCAACAAGCCAGGAATATGTTCAAATATTACCGCCGAGATGTTAGATTGGGTTAGGTTAGGTTATATTACGTTATTGATGTATATAAAGATCCCACGGATACGTAGAGGCCAACTCGCCAGGAATGTTGTCAAATATTACCGCCGAGATGATAGGTTGGGTTAGGTTAGGTTATATTACGTTATTGATGTATATAAATGTGCCACGGAGACGTAGAGGCCAACTCGCCATGAATGTGTTCAAATATTACCGCCGAGATGTTAGATTGGGTTAGGTTAGGTTATATTACGTTATTGATGTATATAAATGTGCCACGGAGACGTAGAGGCCAACTCGCCATGAATGTGTTCAAATATTACCGCCGAGATGTTAGATTGGGTTAGGTTAGGTTATATTACGTTATTGATGTATATAAAGGTCCCACGGGGACGTAGAGGCCAACAAGCCGGGAATGTGTTCAAATATTACCGCCGAGATGTTAGGTTGGGTTAGGTTAGGTTATATTACGTTATTGATGTATATAAAGATCCCACGGAGACGTAGAGGCCAACAAGCCAGGAATGTCTTCAAATATTACCGCCGAGATGTTAGGTTGGATTAGGTTAGGTTATATAACGTTATTGATGTTTATGAAGGTCAAACGGAGACGTAGAGGCCAACTTGCCAGTAATGTTGTCAAATATTACCGCCGAAATGGTAGGTTGGATTAAGTTACGTTATATTTCGTTATTGATGCTTATGAAGGTCCCACGGAGACGTAGAGGCCAACTCGCCAGGTATGTTTTCTAATATTACCGCCGAGATGTTAGGTTGGGTTAGGTTAGGTTATATTACGTTATTGATGTATAAAAAGATCCCACGGAGACGGAGAAGCCAACTCGCCAGGAATGTTGTCAAATATTACTGCCGAGATGTTAGGTTGGGTTAGGTTAGGTTATATTACGTTATTGGTGTATATAAAGGTCCCACGGAGACGTAGAGGCCAACTCGCCAGGTATGTTTTCAAATATTACCGCCGAGATGTTAGGTTGGGTTATGTTAGGTTATATTACGTTATTGATGTATAAAAAGATCCCACGGAGACGTAGAGGCCAACAAGCCAGGAATGTGTTCAAATATTACCGCGGAGATGTTAGGTTGGGTTAGGTTAGGTTATATTACGTTATGGATGTATATAAAGTTCCCACGGAGACGTAGAGGCCAACAAGCCAGGAATATGTTCAAATATTACCGCCGAGATGTTAGATTGGGTTAGGTTAGGTTATATTACGTTATTGATGTATATAAAGATCCCACGGATACGTAGAGGCCAACTCGCCAGGAATGTGTTCAAATACTACCTCCGAGATGTTAGATTGGGTTAGGTTACGTTATATTACGTTATTGATGTATATAAAGGTCCCACGGGGACGTAGAGGCCAACAAGCCGGGAATGTGTTCAAATATTACCGCCGAGATGTTAGGTTGGGTTAGGTTAGGTTATATTACGTTATTGATGTATATAAAGCACCCACGGAGACGTAGAGGCCAACTCGCCAGGAATGATGTCAAATATTACCGCCGAGATGTTAGGTTGGGTTAGGTTAGGTTATATAACGTTATTGATGTATATAAAGGTCCCACGGAGACGTAGAGGCCAACTCGCCAGGAATGTTGTCAAATATTACCGCCGAGATGATAGGTTGTGTTATGTTAGGTTATATTTCGTTATTGATGTTTATGAAGGTCAAACGGAGACGTAGAGGCCAACTTGCCAGTAATGTTGTCAAATATTACCGCCGAGATGATAGGTTGGGTTAGGTTAGGTTAGATTACGTTATTGATGTATATAAAGCTCCCACGGAGACGTAGAGGCCAACAAGCCAGGAATATGTTCAAATATTACCGCCGAGATGTTAGATTGGGTTAGGTTAGGTTATATTACGTTATTGATGTATATAAAGATCCCACGGAGACGTAGAGGCCAACTCGCCAGGAATGTTGTCAAATATTACCGCCGAGATGATAGATTGGGTTAGGTTAGGTTATATTACGTTATTGATGTATATAAATGTGCCACGGAGACGTAGAGGCCAACTCGCCATGAATGTGTTCAAATATTACTGCCGAGATGTTAGATTGGGTTAGGTTAGGTTATATTACGTTATAGATGTATATAAAGGTCCCACGGAGACGTAGAGGCCAACAAGCCAGGAATGTGTTCAAATATTACCGCCGAGATGTTAAGTTGGGTTAGGTTAGGTTATATTACGTTATTGATGTATATAAAGATCCCACGGAGACGTAGAGGCCAACAAGCCAGGAATGTCTTCAAATATTACCGCCGAGATTTTAGGTTGTGTTAGGTTAGGTTATATAACGTTATTGATGTATATAAAGGTCCCACGGAGACGTAGAGGCCAACTCGCCAGGAATGTTGTCAAATATTACCGCCCAGATGATAGGTTGTGTTAGGTTAGGTTATATTTCGTTACTGATGTTTATGAAGGTCAAACGGAGACGTAGAGGCCAACTCTCCAGGTATGTTTTCAAATATTACCTCCGAGATGATAGGTTGGGTTAGGTTAGGTTATATTACGTTATTGATGTATAAAAAGATCCCACGGAGACGGAGAAGCCAGCTCGCCATGAATGTTGTCAAATATTACCGCCGAGATGATACGTTGGGTTAGGTTAGGTTATATTACGTTATTGATGTTTATGAAGATCAGACGGAGACGTAGAGCCCAACTCGCCAGGAATGATGTCAAATATTACCGCCGAGATGTTAGTTTGGGTTAGGTTAGGTTATATTACGTTATAGATGTATATAAAGGTCCCACGGAGACGTAGAGGCCAACAAGCCAGGAATGTGTTCAAATATTACCGCCGAGATGTTAGATTGGGTTAGGTTAGGTTATATTACGTTATTGATGTATATAAAGTTCCCACGAAGACGTAGGGGCCAACAAGCCAGGAATGTGTTCATATATTACCGCCGAGATGTTAGATTGGGTTAGGTTAGGTTATATTACGTTATTGATGTATATAAAGTTCCCACGGAGACGTAGAGGCCAACAAGCCAGGAATGTGTTCAAATTTTACCGCCGAGATGTTAGATTGGGTTAGGTTAGGCTATATTACGTTATTGATGTATATAAAGGTCCCACGGAGACGTAGAGGCCAACAAGCCGGGAATGTGTTCAAATATTACCGCCGAGATGATAGGTTGGGTTAGGTTAGGTTATATTACGTTATAGATGTATATAAAGTTCCCACGGAGACGTAGATGCCAACTCGCCATGAATGTTTTCAAATATTACCGCCGAGATGTTAGGTTGGTTTAGGTTAGGCTATATTACGTTATAGATGTATATAAAGTTCCCACGGAGACGTAGAGGCCAACTTGCCAGTAATGTTGTCAAATATTACCGCCGAGATGTTAGATTGGGTTAGGTTAGGTTATATTACGTTATAGATGTATATAAAGTTCCCACGGAGACGTAGAGGCCAACAAGCCAGGAATATGATCAAATATTACCGCCGAGATGTTAGATTGGGTTAGGTTAGGTTATATTACGTTATTGATGTATATAAAGATCCCACGGATACGTAGAGGCCAACTCGCCATGAATGTGTTCAAATATTACCGCCGAGATGTTAGATTGGGTTAGGTTAGGTTATATTACGTTATAGATGTATATAAAGGTCCCACGGAGACGTAGAGGCCAACTCGCCAGGAATGATGTCAAATATTACCGCCGAGATGTTAGGTTGGGTTAGGTTAGGTTATATTACGTTATAGATGTATATAAAGTTCCCACGGAGACGTAGAGGCCAACAAGCCAGGAATATGTTCAAATATTACCGCCGAGATGTTAGATTGGGTTAGGTTAGGTTATATTACGTTATTGATGTATATAAAGATCCCACGGATACGTAGAGGCCAACTCGCCAGGAATGTTGTCAAATATTACCGCCGAGATGATAGGTTGGGTTAGGTTAGGTTATATTACGTTATTGATGTATATAAATGTGCCACGGAGACGTAGAGGCCAACTCGCCATGAATGTGTTCAAATATTACCGCCGAGATGTTAGATTGGGTTAGGTTAGGTTATATTACGTTATTGATGTATATAAATGTGCCACGGAGACGTAGAGGCCAACTCGCCATGAATGTGTTCAAATATTACCGCCGAGATGTTAGATTGGGTTAGGTTAGGTTATATTACGTTATTGATGTATATAAAGGTCCCACGGGGACGTAGAGGCCAACAAGCCGGGAATGTGTTCAAATATTACCGCCGAGATGTTAGGTTGGGTTAGGTTAGGTTATATTACGTTATTGATGTATATAAAGATCCCACGGAGACGTAGAGGCCAACAAGCCAGGAATGTCTTCAAATATTACCGCCGAGATGTTAGGTTGGATTAGGTTAGGTTATATAACGTTATTGATGTTTATGAAGGTCAAACGGAGACGTAGAGGCCAACTTGCCAGTAATGTTGTCAAATATTACCGCCGAAATGGTAGGTTGGATTAAGTTACGTTATATTTCGTTATTGATGCTTATGAAGGTCCCACGGAGACGTAGAGGCCAACTCGCCAGGTATGTTTTCTAATATTACCGCCGAGATGTTAGGTTGGGTTAGGTTAGGTTATATTACGTTATTGATGTATAAAAAGATCCCACGGAGACGGAGAAGCCAACTCGCCAGGAATGTTGTCAAATATTACTGCCGAGATGTTAGGTTGGGTTAGGTTAGGTTATATTACGTTATTGGTGTATATAAAGGTCCCACGGAGACGTAGAGGCCAACTCGCCAGGTATGTTTTCAAATATTACCGCCGAGATGTTAGGTTGGGTTATGTTAGGTTATATTACGTTATTGATGTATAAAAAGATCCCACGGAGACGTAGAGGCCAACAAGCCAGGAATGTGTTCAAATATTACCGCGGAGATGTTAGGTTGGGTTAGGTTAGGTTATATTACGTTATGGATGTATATAAAGTTCCCACGGAGACGTAGAGGCCAACAAGCCAGGAATATGTTCAAATATTACCGCCGAGATGTTAGATTGGGTTAGGTTAGGTTATATTACGTTATTGATGTATATAAAGATCCCACGGATACGTAGAGGCCAACTCGCCAGGAATGTGTTCAAATACTACCTCCGAGATGTTAGATTGGGTTAGGTTACGTTATATTACGTTATTGATGTATATAAAGGTCCCACGGGGACGTAGAGGCCAACAAGCCGGGAATGTGTTCAAATATTACCGCCGAGATGTTAGGTTGGGTTAGGTTAGGTTATATTACGTTATTGATGTATATAAAGCACCCACGGAGACGTAGAGGCCAACTCGCCAGGAATGATGTCAAATATTACCGCCGAGATGTTAGGTTGGGTTAGGTTAGGTTATATAACGTTATTGATGTATATAAAGGTCCCACGGAGACGTAGAGGCCAACTCGCCAGGAATGTTGTCAAATATTACCGCCGAGATGATAGGTTGTGTTATGTTAGGTTATATTTCGTTATTGATGTTTATGAAGGTCAAACGGAGACGTAGAGGCCAACTTGCCAGTAATGTTGTCAAATATTACCGCCGAGATGATAGGTTGGGTTAGGTTAGGTTAGATTACGTTATTGATGTATATAAAGCTCCCACGGAGACGTAGAGGCCAACAAGCCAGGAATATGTTCAAATATTACCGCCGAGATGTTAGATTGGGTTAGGTTAGGTTATATTACGTTATTGATGTATATAAAGATCCCACGGAGACGTAGAGGCCAACTCGCCAGGAATGTTGTCAAATATTACCGCCGAGATGATAGATTGGGTTAGGTTAGGTTATATTACGTTATTGATGTATATAAATGTGCCACGGAGACGTAGAGGCCAACTCGCCATGAATGTGTTCAAATATTACTGCCGAGATGTTAGATTGGGTTAGGTTAGGTTATATTACGTTATAGATGTATATAAAGGTCCCACGGAGACGTAGAGGCCAACAAGCCAGGAATGTGTTCAAATATTACCGCCGAGATGTTAAGTTGGGTTAGGTTAGGTTATATTACGTTATTGATGTATATAAAGATCCCACGGAGACGTAGAGGCCAACAAGCCAGGAATGTCTTCAAATATTACCGCCGAGATTTTAGGTTGTGTTAGGTTAGGTTATATAACGTTATTGATGTATATAAAGGTCCCACGGAGACGTAGAGGCCAACTCGCCAGGAATGTTGTCAAATATTACCGCCCAGATGATAGGTTGTGTTAGGTTAGGTTATATTTCGTTACTGATGTTTATGAAGGTCAAACGGAGACGTAGAGGCCAACTCTCCAGGTATGTTTTCAAATATTACCTCCGAGATGATAGGTTGGGTTAGGTTAGGTTATATTACGTTATTGATGTATAAAAAGATCCCACGGAGACGGAGAAGCCAGCTCGCCATGAATGTTGTCAAATATTACCGCCGAGATGATACGTTGGGTTAGGTTAGGTTATATTACGTTATTGATGTTTATGAAGATCAGACGGAGACGTAGAGCCCAACTCGCCAGGAATGATGTCAAATATTACCGCCGAGATGTTAGTTTGGGTTAGGTTAGGTTATATTACGTTATAGATGTATATAAAGGTCCCACGGAGACGTAGAGGCCAACAAGCCAGGAATGTGTTCAAATATTACCGCCGAGATGTTAGATTGGGTTAGGTTAGGTTATATTACGTTATTGATGTATATAAAGTTCCCACGAAGACGTAGGGGCCAACAAGCCAGGAATGTGTTCATATATTACCGCCGAGATGTTAGATTGGGTTAGGTTAGGTTATATTACGTTATTGATGTATATAAAGTTCCCACGGAGACGTAGAGGCCAACAAGCCAGGAATGTGTTCAAATTTTACCGCCGAGATGTTAGATTGGGTTAGGTTAGGCTATATTACGTTATTGATGTATATAAAGGTCCCACGGAGACGTAGAGGCCAACAAGCCGGGAATGTGTTCAAATATTACCGCCGAGATGATAGGTTGGGTTAGGTTAGGTTATATTACGTTATAGATGTATATAAAGTTCCCACGGAGACGTAGATGCCAACTCGCCATGAATGTTTTCAAATATTACCGCCGAGATGTTAGGTTGGTTTAGGTTAGGCTATATTACGTTATAGATGTATATAAAGTTCCCACGGAGACGTAGAGGCCAACTTGCCAGTAATGTTGTCAAATATTACCGCCGAGATGTTAGATTGGGTTAGGTTAGGTTATATTACGTTATAGATGTATATAAAGTTCCCACGGAGACGTAGAGGCCAACAAGCCAGGAATATGATCAAATATTACCGCCGAGATGTTAGATTGGGTTAGGTTAGGTTATATTACGTTATTGATGTATATAAAGATCCCACGGATACGTAGAGGCCAACTCTCCAGGAATGTTGTCAAATATTACCGCCGAGATGATAGGTTGGGTTAGGTTAGGTTATATTACGTTATTGATGTATATAAATGTGCCACGGAGACGTAGAGGCCAACTCGCCATGAATGTGTTCAAATATTACCGCCGAGATGTTAGATTGGGTTAGGTTAGGTTATATTACGTTATAGATGTATATAAAGGTCCCACGGAGACGTAGAGGCCAACTCGCCAGGAATGATGTCAAATATTACCGCCGAGATGTTAGGTTGGGTTAGGTTAGGTTATATTACGTTATAGATGTATATAAAGTTCCCACGGAGACGTAGAGGCCAACAAGCCAGGAATATGTTCAAATATTACCGCCGAGATGTTAGATTGGGTTAGGTTAGGTTATATTACGTTATTGATGTATATAAAGATCCCACGGATACGTAGAGGCCAACTCGCCAGGAATGTTGTCAAATATTACCGCCGAGATGATAGGTTGGGTTAGGTTAGGTTATATTACGTTATTGATGTATATAAATGTGCCACGGAGACGTAGAGGCCAACTCGCCATGAATGTGTTCAAATATTACCGCCGAGATGTTAGATTGGGTTAGGTTAGGTTATATTACGTTATTGATGTATATAAATGTGCCACGGAGACGTAGATGCCAACTCGCCATGAATGTGTTCAAATATTACCGCCGAGATGTTAGATTGGGTTAGGTTAGGTTATATTACGTTATTGATGTATATAAAGCACCCACGGAGACGTAGAGGCCAACTCGCCAGGAATGATGTCAAATATTACCGCCGAGATGTTAGGTTGGGTTAGGTTAGGTTATATTACGTTATTGGTGTATATAAAGGTCCCACGGAGACGTAGAGGCCAACAAGCCAGGAATGTGTTCAAATATTACCGCCGAGATGTTAAGTTGGGTTAGGTTAGGTTATATTACGTTATTGATGTATAAAAAGATCCCACGGAGACGTAGAGGCCAACAAGCCAGGAATGTGTTCAAATATTACCGCGGAGATGTTAGGTTGGGTTAGGTTAGGTTATATTACGTTATGGATGTATATAAAGTTCCCACGGAGACGTAGAGGCCAACAAGCCAGGAATATGTTCAAATATTACCGCCGAGATGTTAGATTGGGTTAGGTTAGGTTATATTACGTTATTGATGTATATAAAGATCCCACGGATACGTAGAGGCCAACTCGCCAGGAATGTGTTCAAATACTACCGCCGAGATGTTAGATTGGGTTAGGTTACGTTATATTACGTTATTGATGTATATAAAGGTCCCACGGGGACGTAGAGGCCAACAAGCCGGGAATGTGTTCAAATATTACCGCCGAGATGTTAGGTTGGGTTAGGTTAGGTTATATTACGTTATTGATGTATATAAAGATCCCACGGAGACGTAGAGGCCAACAAGCCAGGAATGTCTTCAAATATTACCGCCGAGATGTTAGGTTGGATTAGGTTAGGTTATATAACGTTATTGATGTTTATGAAGGTCAAACGGAGACGTAGAGGCCAACTTGCCAGTAATGTTGTCAAATATTACCGCCGAAATGGTAGGTTGGATTAAGTTACGTTATATTTCGTTATTGATGCTTATGAAGGTCCCACGGAGACGTAGAGGCCAACTCGCCAGGTATGTTTTCTAATATTACCGCCGAGATGTTAGGTTGGGTTAGGTTAGGTTATATTACGTTATTGATGTATAAAAAGATCCCACGGAGACGGAGAAGCCAACTCGCCAGGAATGTTGTCAAATATTACTGCCGAGATGTTAGGTTGGGTTAGGTTAGGTTATATTACGTTATTGGTGTATATAAAGGTCCCACGGAGACGTAGAGGCCAACTCGCCAGGTATGTTTTCAAATATTACCGCCGAGATGTTAGGTTGGGTTATGTTAGGTTATATTACGTTATTGATGTATAAAAAGATCCCACGGAGACGTAGAGGCCAACAAGCCAGGAATGTGTTCAAATATTACCGCGGAGATGTTAGGTTGGGTTAGGTTAGGTTATATTACGTTATTGATGTATATAAAGATCCCACGGATACGTAGAGGCCAACTCGCCAGGAATGTTGTCAAATATTACCGCCGAGATGATAGGTTGGGTTAGGTTAGGTTATATTACGTTATTGATGTATATAAATGTGCCACGGAGACGTAGAGGCCAACTCGCCATGAATGTGTTCAAATATTACCGCCGAGATGTTAGATTGGGTTAGGATAGGTTATATTACGTTATTGATGTATATAAATGTGCCACGGAGACGTAGAGGCCAACTCGCCATGAATGTGTTCAAATATTACCGCCGAGATGTTAGATTGGGTTAGGTTAGGTTATATTACGTTATTGATGTATATAAAGCACCCACGGAGACGTAGAGGCCAACTCGCCAGGAATGATGTCAAATATTACCGCCGAGATGTTAGGTTGGGTTAGGTTAGGTTATATTACGTTATAGATGTATATAAAGTTCCCACGGAGACGTAGAGGCCAACAAGCCAGGAATATGTTCAAATATTACCGCCGAGATGTTAGATTGGGTTAGGTTAGGTTATATTACGTTATTGATGTATATAAAGATCCCACGGATACGTAGAGGCCAACTCGCCAGGAATGTTGTCAAATATTACCGCCGAGATGATAGGTTGGGTTAGGTTAGGTTATATTACGTTATTGATGTATATAAATGTGCCACGGAGACGTAGAGGCCAACTCGCCATGAATGTGTTCAAATATTACCGCCGAGATGTTAGATTGGGTTAGGTTAGGTTATATTACGTTATTGATGTATATAAATGTGCCACGGAGACGTAGAGGCCAACTCGCCATGAATGTGTTCAAATATTACCGCCGAGATGTTAGATTGGGTTAGGTTAGGTTATATTACGTTATTGATGTATATAAAGCACCCACGGAGACGTAGAGGCCAACTCGCCAGGAATGATGTCAAATATTACCGCCGAGATGTTAGGTTGGGTTAGGTTAGGTTATATTACGTTATAAATGTATATAAAGTTCCCACGGAGACGTAGAGGCCAACAAGCCAGGAATATGTTCAAATATTACCGCCGAGATGTTAGATTGGGTTAGGTTAGGTTATATTACGTTATTGATGTATATAAAGATCCCACGGATACGTAGAGGCCAACTCGCCAGGAATGTTGTCAAATATTACCGCCGAGATGATAGGTTGGGTTAGGTTAGGTTATATTACGTTATTGATGTATATAAATGTGCCACGGAGACGTAGAGGCCAACTCGCCATGAATGTGTTCAAATATTACCGCCGAGATGTTAGATTGGGTTAGGTTAGGTTATATTACGTTATTGATGTATATAAATGTGCCACGGAGACGTAGATGCCAACTCGCCATGAATGTGTTCAAATATTACCGCCGAGATGTTAGATTGGGTTAGGTTAGGTTATATTACGTTATTGATGTATATAAAGCACCCACGGAGACGTAGAGGCCAACTCGCCAGGAATGATGTCAAATATTACCGCCGAGATGTTAGGTTGAGTTAGGTTAGGTTATATTACGTTATTGATGTTTATGAAGATCAAATGGATACGGAGAAGCCAACTCGCCAGGAATGTTGTCAAATATTACCGCCGAGATTTTAGGTTGTGTTTGGTTAGGTTATATAACGTTATTGATGTATATAAAGGTCCCACGGACACGTAGAGGCCAACTCGCCAGGTATGTTTTCAAATATTACCTCCTAGATGATAGGTTGGGTTAGGTTAGGTTATATTACGTTATTGATGTATAAAAAGATCCCACGGAGACGGAGAAGCCAACTCGCCAGGAATGTTGTCAAATATTACCGCCGAGATGATAGGTTGGGTTAGGTTAGGTTATATTACGTTATTGATGTTTATGAAGATCAAACGGAGACGTAGAGCCCAACTCGCCAGGAATGATGTTAAATATTACCGCCGAGATGTTAGTTTGGGTTAGGTTAGGTTATATTACGTTATAGATGTATATAAAGGTCCCACGGAGACGTAGAGGCCAACAAGCCAGGAATGTGTTCAAATATTACCGCCGAGATGTTAAGTTGGGTTAGGTTAGGTTATATTACGTTATTGATGTATATAAAGATCCCACGGAGACGTAGAGGCCAACAAGCCAGGAATGTCTTCAAATATTACCGCCGAGATTTTAGGTTGTGTTAGGTTAGGTTATATAACGTTATTGATGTATATAAAGGTCCCACGGAGACGTAGAGGCCAACTCGCCAGGAATGTTGTCAAATATTACCGCCCAGATGATAGGTTGTGTTAGGTTAGGTTATATTTCGTTACTGATGTTTATGAAGGTCAAACGGAGACGTAGAGGCCAACTCTCCAGGTATGTTTTCAAATATTACCTCCGAGATGATAGGTTGGCTTAGGTTAGGTTATATTACGTTATTGATGTATAAAAAGATCCCACGGAGACGGAGAAGCCAACTCGCCATGAATGTTGTCAAATATTACCGCCGAGATGATACGTTGGGTTAGGTTAGGTTATATTACGTTATTGATGTTTATGAAGATCAGACGGAGACGTAGAGCCCAACTCGCCAGGAATGATGTCAAATATTACCGCCGAGATGTTAGTTTGGGTTAGGTTAGGTTATATTACGTTATAGATGTATATAAAGGTCCCACGGAGAAGTAGAGGCCAACAAGCCAGGAATGTGTTCAAATATTGCCGCCGAGATGTTAGATTGGGTTAGGTTAGGTTATATTACGTTATTGATGTATATAAAGGTCCCACGGAGACGTAGAGCCAACAAGCCAGGAATGTGTTCAAATATTACCGCCGAGATGCTAGGTTGGCTTAGGTTAGGTTATATTACGTTATAGATGTACATAAAGGTCCCACGGAGACGTAGAGGCCAACAAGCCTGGAATGTGTTCAAATATTACCGCCGAGATGTTAGGTTGGTTTAGGTTAGGTTATATTACGTTATAGATGTATATAAGGTTCGCACGGAGACGTAGAGGCCAACAAGCCAGGAATGTGTTGAAGTATTACCGCCGAGATGTTAGATTGGGTTAGGTTAGGTTATATTACGTTATTGATGTATATAAAGATCCCACGGAGACGTAGAGGCCAACAAGCCAGGAATGTCTTCAAATATTACCGCCGAGATGTTAGGTTGGATTAGGTTAGGTTATATAACGTTATTGATGTTTATGAAGGTCAAACGGAGACGTAGAGGCCAACTTGCCAGTAATGTTGTCAAATATTACCGCCGAAATGATAGGTTGGATTAAGTTACGTTATATTTCGTTATTGATGCTTATGAAGGTCCCACGGAGACGTAGAGGCCAACAAGCCAGGAATGTGTTCAAATATTACCGCGCAGATGGTAGGTTGGGTTAGGTTAGGTTATATTACGTTATGGATGTATATAAAGTTCCCACGGAGACGTAGAGGCCAACAAGCCAGGAATATGTTCAAATATTACCGCCGAGATGTTAGATTGGGTTAGGTTAGGTTATATTACGTTATTGATGTATATAAAGATCCCACGGATACGTAGAGGCCAACTCGCCAGGAATGTGTTCAAATACTACCGCCGAGATGTTAGATTGGGTTAGGTTACGTGATATTACGTTATTGATGTATATAAAGGTCCCACGGGGACGTAGAGGCCAACAAGCCGGGAATGTGTTCAAATATTACCGCAGAGATGTTAGGTTGGGTTAGGTTAGGTTATATTACGTTATTGATGTATATAAAGATCCCACGGAGACGTAGAGGCCAACTTGCCAGTAATGTTGTCAAATATTACCGCCGAGATGATAGGTTGGGTTAGGTTAGGTTAGATTACGTTATTGATGTATATAAAGCTCCCACGGAGACGTAGAGGCCAACAAGCCAGGAATATGTTCAAATATTACCGCCGAGATGTTAGATTGGGTTAGGTTAGGTTATATTACGTTATTGATGTATATAAAGATCCCACGGAGACGTAGAGGCCAACAAGCCAGGAATGTGTTCAAATATTACCGCCGAGATGTTAAGTTGGGTTAGGTTAGGTTATATTACGTTATTGATGTATATAAAGATCCCACGGAGACGTAGAGGCCAACAAGCCAGGAATGTCTTCAAATATTACCGCCGAGATTTTAGGTTGTGTTAGGTTAGGTTATATAACGTTATTGATGTATATAAAGGTCCCACGGAGACGTAGAGGCCAACTCGCCAGGAATGTTGTCAAATATTACCGCCCAGATGATAGGTTGTGTTAGGTTAGGTTATATTTCGTTACTGATGTTTATGAAGGTCAAACGGAGACGTAGAGGCCAACTCTCCAGGTATGTTTTCAAATATTACCTCCGAGATGATAGGTTGGGTTAGGTTAGGTTATATTACGTTATTGATGTATAAAAAGATCCCACGGAGGCGGAGAAGCCAACTCGCCATGAATGTTGTCAAATATTACCGCCGAGATGATACGTTGGGTTAGGTTAGGTTATATTACGTTATTGATGTTTATGAAGATCAGACGGAGACGTAGAGCCCAACTCGCCAGGAATGATGTCAAATATTACCGCCGAGATGTTAGTTTGGGTTAGGTTAGGTTATATTACGTTATAGATGTATATAAAGTTCCCACGAAGACGTAGGGGCCAACAAGCCAGGAATGTGTTCAAATATTACCGCCGAGATGTTAGATTGGGTTAGGTTAGGTTATATTACGTTATTGATGTATATAAATATCCCACGGATACGTAGAGGCCAACAAGCCAGGAATGTGTTCAAATTTTACCGCCGAGATGTTAGATTGGGTTAGGTTAGGCTATATTACGTTATTGATGTATATAAAGGTCCCACGGAGACGTAGAGGCCAACAAGACGGGAATGTGTTCAAATATTACCGCCGAGATGTTAGGTTGGGTTAGCTTAGGTTATATTACGTTATTGATGTATATAAAGCACCCACGGAGACGTAGAGGCCAACTCGCCAGGAATGATGTCAAATATTACCGCCGAGATGTTAGGTTGGGTTAGGTTAGGTTATATTACGTTATAGATGTATATAAAGTTCCCACGGAGACGTAGAGGCCAACAAGCCAGGAATATGTTCAAATATTACCGCCGAGATGTTAGATTGGGTTAGGTTAGGTTATATTACGTTATTGATGTATATAAAGATCCCACGGATACGTAGAGGCCAACTCGCCAGGAATGTTGTCAAATATTACCGCCGAGATGATAGGTTGGGTTAGGTTAGGTTATATTACGTTATTGATGTATATAAATGTGCCACGGGGACGTAGAGGCCAACTCGCCATGAATGTGTTCAAATATTACCGCCGAGATGTTAGATTGGGTTAGGTTAGGTTATATTACGTTATTGATGTATATAAATGTGCCACGGAGACGTAGAGGCCAACTCGCCATGAATGTGTTCAAATATTACCGCCGAGATGTTAGATTGGGTTAGGTTAGGTTATATTACGTTATTGATGTATATAAAGCACCCACGGAGACGTAGAGGCCAACTCGCCAGGAATGATGTCAAATATTACCGCCGAGATGTTAGGTTGGGTTAGGTTAGGTTATATTACGTTATAGATGTATATAAAGTTCCCACGGAGACGTAGAGGCCAACAAGCCAGGAATATGTTCAAATATTACCGCCGAGATGTTAGATTGGGTTAGGTTAGGTTATATTACGTTATTGATGTATATAAAGATCCCACGGATACGTAGAGGCCAACTCGCCAGGAATGTTGTCAAATATTACCGCCGAGATGATAGGTTGGGTTAGGTTAGGTTATATTACGTTATTGATGTATATAAATGTGCCACGGAGACGTAGAGGCCAACTCGCCATGAATGTGTTCAAATATTACCGCCGAGATGTTAGATTGGGTTAGGTTAGGTTATATTACGTTATTGATGTATATAAATGTGCCACGGAGACGTAGATGCCAACTCGCCATGAATGTGTTCAAATATTACCGCCGAGATGTTAGATTGGGTTAGGTTAGGTTATATTACGTTATTGATGTATATAAAGCACCCACGGAGACGTAGAGGCCAACTCGCCAGGAATGATGTCAAATATTACCGCCGAGATGTTAGGTTGAGTTAGGTTAGGTTATATTACGTTATTGATGTTTATGAAGATCAAATGGATACGGAGAAGCCAACTCGCCAGGAATGTTGTCAAATATTACCGCCGAGATTTTAGGTTGTGTTTGGTTAGGTTATATAACGTTATTGATGTATATAAAGGTCCCACGGACACGTAGAGGCCAACTCGCCAGGTATGTTTTCAAATATTACCTCCTAGATGATAGGTTGGGTTAGGTTAGGTTATATTACGTTATTGATGTATAAAAAGATCCCACGGAGACGGAGAAGCCAACTCGCCAGGAATGTTGTCAAATATTACCGCCGAGATGATAGGTTGGGTTAGGTTAGGTTATATTACGTTATTGATGTTTATGAAGATCAAACGGAGACGTAGAGCCCAACTCGCCAGGAATGATGTCAAATATTACCGCCGAGATGTTAGTTTGGGTTAGGTTAGGTTATATTACGTTATAGATGTATATAAAGGTCCCACGGAGAAGTAGAGGCCAACAAGCCAGGAATGTGTTCAAATATTGCCGCCGAGATGTTAGATTGGGTTAGGTTAGGTTATATTACGTTATTGATGTATATAAAGGTCCCACGGAGACGTAGAGCCAACAAGCCAGGAATGTGTTCAAATATTACCGCCGAGATGTTAGGTTGGCTTAGGTTAGGTTATATTACGTTATAGATGTACATAAAGGTCCCACGGAGACGTAGAGGCCAACAAGCCTGGAATGTGTTCAAATATTACCGCCGAGATGTTAGGTTGGTTTAGGTTAGGTTATATTACGTTATAGATGTATATAAGGTTCGCACGGAGACGTAGAGGCCAACAAGCCAGGAATGTGTTGAAGTATTACCGCCGAGATGTTAGATTGGGTTAGGTTAGGTTATATTACGTTATTGATGTATATAAAGATCCCACGGAGACGTAGAAGCCAACAAGCCAGGAATGTCTTCAAATATTACCGCCGAGATGTTAGGTTGGATTAGGTTAGGTTATATAACGTTATTGATGTTTATGAAGGTCAAACGGAGACGTAGAGGCCAACTTGCCAGTAATGTTGTCAAATATTACCGCCGAAATGATAGGTTGGATTAAGTTACGTTATATTTCGTTATTGATGCTTATGAAGGTCCCACGG
The DNA here is from genome assembly GCA_963969225.1 of Xylocopa violacea. Taxonomy (NCBI): domain Eukaryota; kingdom Metazoa; phylum Arthropoda; class Insecta; order Hymenoptera; family Apidae; genus Xylocopa; species Xylocopa violacea. The sequence continues at coordinate 44,953 of CAXAJV010001245.1, forward strand.
AGACGTAGAGGCCAACTCGCCAGGTATGTTTTCTAATATTACCGCCGAGATGTTAGGTTGGGTTAGGTTAGGTTATATTACGTTATTGATGTATAAAAAGATCCCACGGAGACGGAGAAGCCAACTCGCCAGGAATGTTGTCAAATATTACTGCCGAGATGTTAGGTTGGGTTAGGTTAGGTTATATTACGTTATTGGTGTATATAAAGGTCCCACGGAGACGTAGATGCCAACTCGCCAGGTATGTTTTCAAATATTACCGCCGAGATGTTAGGTTGGGTTATGTTAGGTTATATTACGTTATTGATGTATAAAAAGATCCCACGGAGACGTAGAGGCCAACAAGCCAGGAATGTGTTCAAATATTACCGCGCAGATGTTAGGTTGGGTTAGGTTAGGTTATATTACGTTATGGATGTATATAAAGTTCCCACGGAGACGTAGAGGCCAACAAGCCAGGAATATGTTCAAATATTACCGCCGAGATGTTAGATTGGGTTAGGTTAGGTTATATTACGTTATTGATGTATATAAAGATCCCACGGATACGTAGAGGCCAACTCGCCAGGAATGTGTTCAAATACTACCGCCGAGATGTTAGATTGGGTTAGGTTACGTGATATTACGTTATTGATGTATATAAAGGTCCCACGGGGACGTAGAGGCCAACAAGCCGGGAATGTGTTCAAATATTACCGCAGAGATGTTAGGTTGGGTTAGGTTAGGTTATATTACGTTATTGATGTATATAAAGCACCCACGGAGACGTAGAGGCCAACTCGCCAGGAATGATGTCAAATATTACCGCCGAGATGTTAGGTTGGGTTAGGTTAGGTTATATAACGTTATTGATGTATATAAAGGTCCCACGGAGACGTAGAGGCCAACTCGCCAGGAATGTTGTCAAATATTACCGCCGAGATGATAGGTTGCGTTATGTTAGGTTATATTTCGTTATTGATCTTTATGAAGGTCAAACGGAGACATAGAGGCCAACTTGCCAGTAATGTTGTCAAATATTACCGCCGAGATGATAGGTTGGGTTAGGTTAGGTTAGATTACGTTATTGATGTATATAAAGCTCCCACGGAGACGTAGAGGCCAACAAGCCAGGAATATGTTCAAATATTACCGCCGAGATGTTAGATTGGGTTAGGTTAGGTTATATTACGTTATTGATGTATATAAAGATCCCACGGAGACGTAGAGGCCAACTTGCCAGTAATGTTGTCAAATATTACCGCCGAGATGATAGGTTGGGTTAGGTTAGGTTAGATTACGTTATTGATGTATATAAAGCTCCCACGGAGACGTAGAGGCCAACAAGCCAGGAATATGTTCAAATATTACCGCCGAGATGTTAGATTGGGTTAGGTTAGGTTATATTACGTTATTGATGTATATAAAGATCCCACGGAGACGTAGAGGCCAACAAGCCAGGAATGTGTTCAAATATTACCGCCGAGATGTTAAGTTGGGTTAGGTTAGGTTATATTACGTTATTGATGTATATAAAGATCCCACGGAGACGTAGAGGCCAACAAGCCAGGAATGTCTTCAAATATTACCGCCGAGATTTTAGGTTGTGTTAGGTTAGGTTATATAACGTTATTGATGTATATAAAGGTCCCACGGAGACGTAGAGGCCAACTCGCCAGGAATGTTGTCAAATATTACCGCCCAGATGATAGGTTGTGTTAGGTTAGGTTATATTTCGTTACTGATGTTTATGAAGGTCAAACGGAGACGTAGAGGCCAACTCTCCAGGTATGTTTTCAAATATTACCTCCGAGATGATAGGTTGGGTTAGGTTAGGTTATATTACGTTATTGATGTATAAAAAGATCCCACGGAGACGGAGAAGCCAACTCGCCATGAATGTTGTCAAATATTACCGCCGAGATGATACGTTGGGTTAGGTTAGGTTATATTACGTTATTGATGTTTATGAAGATCAGACGGAGACGTAGAGCCCAACTCGCCAGGAATGATGTCAAATATTACCGCCGAGATGTTAGTTTGGGTTAGGTTAGGTTATATTACGTTATAGATGTATATAAAGTTCCCACGAAGACGTAGGGGCCAACAAGCCAGGAATGTGTTCAAATATTACCGCCGAGATGTTAGATTGGGTTAGGTTAGGTTATATTACGTTATTGATGTATATAAATATCCCACGGATACGTAGAGGCCAACAAGCCAGGAATGTGTTCAAATTTTACCGCCGAGATGTTAGATTGGGTTAGGTTAGGCTATATTACGTTATTGATGTATATAAAGGTCCCACGGAGACGTAGAGGCCAACAAGACGGGAATGTGTTCAAATATTACCGCCGAGATGTTAGGTTGGGTTAGCTTAGGTTATATTACGTTATAGATGTATATAAAGTTCCCACGGAGACGTAGATGCCAACTCGCCATGAATGTTTTCAAATATTACCGCCGAGATGTTAGGTTGGTTTAGGTTAGGCTATATTACGTTATAGATGTATAGAAAGTTCCCACGGAGACGTAGAGGCCAACAAGCCAGGAATGTGTTCAAATATTACCGCCGAGATGTTAAGTTGGGTTAGGTTAGGTTATATTACGTTATTGATGTATATAAAGATCCCACGGAGACGTAGAGGCCAACAAGCCAGGAATGTCTTCAAATATTACCGCCGAGATTTTAGGTTGTGTTAGGTTAGGTTATATAACGTTATTGATGTATATAAAGGTCCCACGGAGACGTAGAGGCCAACTCGCCAGGAATGTTGTCAAATATTACCGCCCAGATGATAGGTTGCGTTAGGTTAGGTTATATTTCGTTACTGATGTTTATGAAGGTCAAACGGAGACGTAGAGGCCAACTCTCCAGGTATGTTTTCAAATATTACCTCCGAGATGATAGGTTGGGTTAGGTTAGGTTATATTACGTTATTGATGTATAAAAAGATCCCACGGAGACGGAGAAGCCAACTCGCCATGAATGTTGTAAAATATTACCGCCGAGATGATACGTTGGGTTAGGTTAGGTTATATTACGTTATTGATGTTTATGAAGATCAGACGGAGACGTAGAGCCCAACTCGCCAGGAATGATGTCAAATATTACCGCCGAGATGTTAGTTTGGGTTAGGTTAGGTTATATTACGTTATAGATGTATATAAAGGTCCCACGGAGACGTAGATGCCAACAAGCCAGGAATGTGTTCAAATATTACCGCCGAGATGTTAGATTGGGTTAGGTTAGGTTATATTACGTTATTGATGTATATAAAGTTCCCACGAAGACGTACGGGCCAACAAGCCAGGAATGTGTTCAAATTTTACCGCCGAGATGTTAGATTGGGTTAGGTTAGGCTATATTACGTTATTGATGTATATAAAGGTCCCACGGAGACGTAGAGGCCAACCAGCCGGGAATGTGTTCAAATATTACCGCCGAGATGATAGGTTGGGTTAGGTTAGGTTATATTACGTTATAGATGTATATAAAGTTCCCACGGAGACGTAGATGCCAACTCGCCATGAATGTTTTCAAATATTACCGCCGAGATGTTAGGTTGGTTTAGGTTAGGCTATATTACGTTATAGATGTATATAAAGTTCCCACGGAGACGTAGAGGCCAACTTGCCAGTAATGTTGTCAAATATTACCGCCGAAATGTTAGATTGGGTTAGGTTAGGTTATATTACGTTATTGATGTTTATGAAGATCAAACGGAGACGGAGAAGCCAACTCGCCAGGAATGTTGTCAAATATTACCGCCGAGATTTTAGGTTGTGTTAGGTTAGGTTATATAACGTTATTGATGTATATAAAGGTCCCACGGAGACGTAGAGGCCAACTCGCCAGGAATGTTGTCAAATATTACCGCCGAGATGTTAGGTTGGGTTAGGTTAGGTTATATTACGTTATTGATGTATATAAAGGTCCCACGGAGACGTAGAGGCCAACAAGCCAGGAATGTGTTCACATATTACCACCGAGATGTTAGATTGGGTTAGGTTAGGTTATATTACGTTATTGATGTATATAAAGGTCCCACGGAGACGTAGAGGCCAACAAGCCAGGAATGTGTTCAAATATTACCGCGGAGATGTTAGGTTGGGTTAGGTTAGGTTATATTACGTTATAGATGTATATAAAGTTCCCACGGAGACGTAGAGGCCAACAAGCCAGGAATATGTTCAAATATTACCGCCGAGATGTTAGATTGGGTTAGGTTAGGTTATATTACGTTATTGATGTATATAAAGATCCCACGGATACGTAGAGGCCAACTCTCCAGGAATGTTGTCAAATATTACCGCCGAGATGATAGGTTGGGTTAGGTTAGGTTATATTACGTTATTGATGTATATAAATGTGCCACGGAGGCGTAGAGGCCAACTCGCCATGAATGTGTTCAAATATTACCGCCGAGATGTTAGATTGGGTTAGGTTAGGTTATATTACGTTATTGATGTATATAAAGCACCCACGGAGACGTAGAGGCCAACTCGCCAGGAATGATGTCAAATATTACCGCCGAGATGTTAGGTTGGGTTAGGTTAGGTTATATTACGTTATAGATGTATATAAAGTTCCCACGGAGACGTAGATGCCAACTCGCCATGAATGTTTTCAAATATTACCGCCGAGATGTTAGGTTGGTTTAGGTTAGGCTATATTACGTTATAGATGTATATAAAGTTCCCACGGAGACGTAGAGGCCAACTTGCCAGTAATGTTGTCAAATATTACCGCCGAGATGTTAGATTGGGTTAGGTTAGGTTATATTACGTTGTTGATGTATATAAATATCCCACGGAGACGTAGAGGCCAACAAGCCAGGAATGTGTTCAAATATTACCGCCGAGATGTTAGGTTGCGTTAGGTTAGGTTATATTACGTTATAGATGTATATAAAGATCCCACGGAGACGTAGAGGCCAACTCGCCATGAATGTTTTCAAATATTACCGCCGAGATGTTAGGTTGCGTTAGGTTAGGTTATATTACGTTATAGGCGTATATAAAGGTCACACGGATACGTAGAGGCCAACAAGCCAGGAATGTGTTCAAATATTACCGCCGAGATGTTAGGTTGGGTTAGGTTAGGTTATATTACGTTATAGATGTATATAAAGTTCCCACGGAGACGTAGAGGCCAACAGGCCAGGAATGTGTTCAAATATTACCGCCGAGATGTTAGATTGGGTTAGGTTAGGTTATATTACGTTATTGATGTATATAAAGATCCCACGGAGACGTAGAGGCCAACAAGCCAGAATGTCTTTAAATATTACCGCCGAGATGTTAGGTTGGTTTAGGTTAGGTTATATTACGTTATAGATCTATATAAAGGTCCCACGGAGACGTAGAGGCCAACAAGCCAGGAATGTGTTCAAATATTACCGCCGAGATGTTAGATTGGGTTAGGTTAGGCTATATTACGTTATTGATGTATATAAAGGTCCCACGGAGACGTAGAGGCCAACAAGCCAGGAATGTGTTGAAGTATTACCGCCGAGATGTTAGATTGGGTTAGGTTAGGTTATATTACGTTATTGATGTATATAAAGATCCCACGGAGACGTAGAGGCCAACAAGCCAGGAATGTCTTCAAATATTACCGCCGAGATGTTAGGTTGGGTTAGGTTAGGTTATATAACGTTATTGATGTATATAAAGGTCCCACGGAGACGTAGAGGCCAACTCGCCAGGAATGTTGTCAAATATTACCGCCGAGATGTTAGGTTGGTTTAGGTTAGGCTATATTACGTTATAGATGTATATAAAGTTCCCACGGAGACGTAGAGGCCAACTTGCCAGTAATGTTGTCAAATATTACCGCCGAGATGTTAGATTGGGTTAGGTTAGGTTATATTACGTTGTTGATGTATATAAGTATCCCACGGAGACGTAGAGGCCAACAAGCCAGGAATGTGTTCAAATATTACCGCCGAGATGTTAGGTTGGGTTAGGTTAGGTTATATTACGTTATAGATGTATATAAAGATCCCACGGAGACGTAGAGGCCAACTCGCCATGAATGTTTTCAAATATTACCGCCGAGATGTTAGGTTGCGTTAGGTTAGGTTATATTACGTTATAGACGTATATAAAGGTCCCACGGATACGTAGAGGCCAACAAGCCAGGAATGTGTTCAAATATTACCGCCGAGATGTTAGGTTGGGTTAGGTTAGGTTATATTACGTTATAGATGTATATAAAGTTCCCACGGAGACGTAGAGGCCAACAGGCCAGGAATGTGTTCAAATATTACCGCCGAGATGTTAGATTGGGTTAGGTTAGGTTATATTACGTTATTGATGTATATAAAGATCCCACGGAGACGTAGAGGCCAACAAGCCAGAATGTCTTTAAATATTACCGCCGAGATGTTAGGTTGGTTTAGGTTAGGTTATATTACGTTATAGATCTATATAAAGGTCCCACGGAGACGTAGAGGCCAACAAGCCAGGAATGTGTTCAAATATTACCGCCGAGATGTTAGATTGGGTTAGGTTAGGCTATATTACGTTATTGATGTATATAAAGGTCCCACAGAGACGTAGAGGCCAACAAGCCAGGAATGTGTTGAAGTATTACCGCCGAGATGTTAGATTGGGTTAGGTTAGGTTATATTACGTTATTGATGTATATAAAGATCCCACGGAGACGTAGAGGCCAACAAGCCAGGAATGTCTTCAAATATTACCGCCGAGATGTTAGGTTGGGTTAGGTTAGGTTATATAACGTTATTGATGTATATAAAGGTCCCACGGAGACGTAGAGGCCAACTCGCCAGGAATGTTGTCAAATATTACCGCCGAGATGTTAGGTTGGTTTAGGTTAGGCTATATTACGTTATAGATGTATATAAAGTTCCCACGGAGACGTAGAGGCCAACTTGCCAGTAATGTTGTCAAATATTACCGCCGAGATGTTAGATTGGGTTAGGTTAGGTTATATTACGTTGTTGATGTATATAAGTATCCCACGGAGACGTAGAGGCCAACAAGCCAGGAATGTGTTCAAATATTACCGCCGAGATGTTAGGTTGGGTTAGGTTAGGTTATATTACGTTATAGATGTATATAAAGATCCCACGGAGACGTAGAGGCCAACTCGCCATGAATGTTTTCAAATATTACCGCCGAGATGTTAGGTTGCGTTAGGTTAGGTTATATTACGTTATAGACGTATATAAAGGTCACACGGATACGTAGAGGCCAACAAGCCAGGAATGTGTTCAAATATTACCGCCGAGATGTTAGGTTGGGTTAGGTTAGGTTATATTACGCTATAGATGTATATAAAGTTCCCACGGAGACGTAGAGGCCAACAGGCCAGGAATGTGTTCAAATATTACCGCCGAGATGTTAGATTGGGTTAGGTTATGTTATATTACGTTATTGATGTATATAAAGATCCCACGGAGACGTAGAGGCCAACAAGCCAGAATGTCTTTAAATATTACCGCCGAGATGTTAGGTTGGTTTAGGTTAGGTTATATTACGTTATAGATGTATATAAAGGTCCCACGGAGACGTAGAGGCCAACAAGCCAGGAATGTGTTCAAATATTACCGCCGAGATGTTAGATTGGGTTAGGTTAGGCTATATTACGTTATTGATGCATAAAAAGATCCCACGGAGACGGAGAAGCCAACTCGCCAGGAATGTTGTCAAATATTACTGCCGAGATGTTAGGTTGTGTTAGGTTAGGTTATATTACGTTATTGATGTATATAAAGGACCCACGGAGACGTAGAGGCCATCTCGCCAGGAATGTTGTCAAATATTACCGCCGAAATGATAGGTTGGATTAAGTTACGTTATATTTCGTTATTGATGCTTATGAAGTTCCCACGGAGACGTAGAGGCCAACTCGCAAGGTATGTTGTCAAATATTACCGCGGAGATGTTAGGTTGGGTTAGGTTAAGTTATATTACGTTCTTGATGTATATAAAGATCACACGGAGACGTAGAGGCCAACTCGCCAGGTATGATGTCAAATATTACCGCCGAGATGATAGGTTGGGTTAGGTTAGGTTATATTTCGTTATTGATGTATATGAAGGTCCCACGGAGACGTAGAGGCCAACTCGCCAGGTATGTTGTCAAATATTACCGCGGTGATGTTAGGTTGGGTTAGGTTACGTTATATTACGTTATTGATGTATATGATGGTCAAACGGAGACGTAGAAGCCAACTCGCCAGGAATGATGTCAAATATTACCGCCGAGATGTTAGGTTGGGTTAGGTTAGGTTATATTACGTTATTGATGTATATAAGCGTCCCACGGAGACGGAGAAGCCAACTCGCCAGGAATGTTGTCAAATATTACCGCCGAGATGTTAGGTTGGGTTAGGTTAGGTTATATTACGTTCTTGAAGTATATAAAGGTCCCACGCAGACGTAGAGGCCAACAAGCCAGGAATGTTGTCAAATACTACCGTCGAGATGATAGGTTGGGTTACGTTAGGTAATATTACGTTATTCATGTATATGAAGGTCAAACGGAGACCTAGAGGCCAACTCGAAAGGAATGTTGTCAAATATTACCGGCGAGATGTTAGGTTGGGTTAGGTTAGGTTATAGTTCGTTACTGATGTATATGAAGGTCCCACGGAGACGTAGAGGCCAACAAGACAGGAATGTGGTCAAATATTACCGCCGAGATGAAAGGTTGGGTTAGGTTAGGTTATATAACGTTATTGATGTATATAAAGGTCCCACGGAGACGTAGAGGCCAACTCGCCAGGAATGTTGTCAAATATTACCGCCGAGATGTTAGGTTGGTTTAGGTTAGGCTATATTACGTTATAGATGTATATAAAGTTCCCACGGAGACGTAGAGGCCAACTTGCCAGTAATGTTGTCAAATATTACCGCCGAGATGTTAGATTGGGTTAGGTTAGGTTATATTACGTTGTTGATGTATATAAGTATCCCACGGAGACGTAGAGGCCAACAAGCCAGGAATGTGTTCAAATATTACCGCCGAGATGTTAGGTTGGGTTAGGTTAGGTTATATTACGTTATAGATGTATATAAAGATCCCACGGAGACGTAGAGGCCAACTCGCCATGAATGTTTTCAAATATTACCGCCGAGATGTTAGGTTGCGTTAGGTTAGGTTATATTACGTTATAGACGTATATAAAGGTCACACGGATACGTAGAGGCCAACAAGCCAGGAATGTGTTCAAATATTACCGCCGAGATGTTAGGTTGGGTTAGGTTAGGTTATATTACGCTATAGATGTATATAAAGTTCCCACGGAGACGTAGAGGCCAACAGGCCAGGAATGTGTTCAAATATTACCGCCGAGATGTTAGATTGGGTTAGGTTCTGTTATATTACGTTATTGATGTATATAAAGATCCCACGGAGACGTAGAGGCCAACAAGCCAGAATGTCTTTAAATATTACCGCCGAGATGTTAGGTTGGTTTAGGTTAGGTTATATTACGTTATAGATGTATATAAAGGTCCCACGGAGACGTAGAGGCCAACAAGCCAGGAATGTGTTCAAATATTACCGCCGAGATGTTAGATTGGGTTAGGTTAGGCTATATTACGTTATTGATGCATAAAAAGATCCCACGGAGACGGAGAAGCCAACTCGCCAGGAATGTTGTCAAATATTACTGCCGAGATGTTAGGTTGTGTTAGGTTAGGTTATATTACGTTATTGATGTATATAAAGGACCCACGGAGACGTAGAGGCCATCTCGCCAGGAATGTTGTCAAATATTACCGCCGAAATGATAGGTTGGATTAAGTTACGTTATATTTCGTTATTGATGCTTATGAAGTTCCCACGGAGACGTAGAGGCCAACTCGCAAGGTATGTTGTCAAATATTACCGCGGAGATGTTAGGTTGGGTTAGGTTAAGTTATATTACGTTCTTGATGTATATAAAGATCACACGGAGACGTAGAGGCCAACTCGCCAGGTATGATGTCAAATATTACCGCCGAGATGATAGGTTGGGTTAGGTTAGGTTATATTTCGTTATTGATGTATATGAAGGTCCCACGGAGACGTAGAGGCCAACTCGCCAGGTATGTTGTCAAATATTACCGCGGTGATGTTAGGTTGGGTTAGGTTACGTTATATTACGTTATTGATGTATATGATGGTCAAACGGAGACGTAGAAGCCAACTCGCCAGGAATGATGTCAAATATTACCGCCGAGATGTTAGGTTGGGTTAGGTTAGGTTATATTACGTTATTGATGTATATAAGCGTCCCACGGAGACGGAGAAGCCAACTCGCCAGGAATGTTGTCAAATATTACCGCCGAGATGTTAGGTTGGGTTAGGTTAGGTTATATTACGTTCTTGAAGTATATAAAGGTCCCACGCAGACGTAGAGGCCAACAAGCCAGGAATGTTGTCAAATACTACCGTCGAGATGATAGGTTGGGTTACGTTAGGTAATATTACGTTATTCATGTATATGAAGGTCAAACGGAGACCTAGAGGCCAACTCGAAAGGAATGTTGTCAAATATTACCGGCGAGATGTTAGGTTGGGTTAGGTTAGGTTATAGTTCGTTACTGATGTATATGAAGGTCCCACGGAGACGTAGAGGCCAACAAGACAGGAATGTGGTCAAATATTACCGCCGAGATGAAAGGTTGGGTTAGGTTAGGTTATATAACGTTATTGATGTATATAAAGGTCCCACGGAGACGTAGAGGCCAACTCGCCAGGAATGTTGTCAAATATTACCGCCGAGATGTTAGGTTGGTTTAGGTTAGGCTATATTACGTTATAGATGTATATAAAGTTCCCACGGAGACGTAGAGGCCAACTTGCCAGTAATGTTGTCAAATATTACCGCCGAGATGTTAGATTGGGTTAGGTTAGGTTATATTACGTTGTTGATGTATATAAGTATCCCACGGAGACGTAGAGGCCAACAAGCCAGGAATGTGTTCAAATATTACCGCCGAGATGTTAGGTTGGGTTAGGTTAGGTTATATTACGTTATAGATGTATATAAAGATCCCACGGAGACGTAGAGGCCAACTCGCCATGAATGTTTTCAAATATTACCGCCGAGATGTTAGGTTGCGTTAGGTTAGGTTATATTACGTTATAGACGTATATAAAGGTCACACGGATACGTAGAGGCCAACAAGCCAGGAATGTGTTCAAATATTACCGCCGAGATGTTAGGTTGGGTTAGGTTAGGTTATATTACGCTATAGATGTATATAAAGTTCCCACGGAGACGTAGAGGCCAACAGGCCAGGAATGTGTTCAAATATTACCGCCGAGATGTTAGATTGGGTTAGGTTATGTTATATTACGTTATTGATGTATATAAAGATCCCACGGAGACGTAGAGGCCAACAAGCCAGAATGTCTTTAAATATTACCGCCGAGATGTTAGGTTGGTTTAGGTTAGGTTATATTACGTTATAGATGTATATAAAGGTCCCACGGAGACGTAGAGGCCAACAAGCCAGGAATGTGTTCAAATATTACCGCCGAGATGTTAGATTGGGTTAGGTTAGGCTATATTACGTTATTGATGCATAAAAAGATCCCACGGAGACGGAGAAGCCAACTCGCCAGGAATGTTGTCAAATATTACTGCCGAGATGTTAGGTTGTGTTAGGTTAGGTTATATTACGTTATTGATGTATATAAAGGACCCACGGAGACGTAGAGGCCATCTCGCCAGGAATGTTGTCAAATATTACCGCCGAAATGATAGGTTGGATTAAGTTACGTTATATTTCGTTATTGATGCTTATGAAGTTCCCACGGAGACGTAGAGGCCAACTCGCAAGGTATGTTGTCAAATATTACCGCGGAGATGTTAGGTTGGGTTAGGTTAAGTTATATTACGTTCTTGATGTATATAAAGATCACACGGAGACGTAGAGGCCAACTCGCCAGGTATGATGTCAAATATTACCGCCGAGATGATAGGTTGGGTTAGGTTAGGTTATATTTCGTTATTGATGTATATGAAGGTCCCACGGAGACGTAGAGGCCAACTCGCCAGGTATGTTGTCAAATATTACCGCGGTGATGTTAGGTTGGGTTAGGTTACGTTATATTACGTTATTGATGTATATGATGGTCAAACGGAGACGTAGAAGCCAACTCGCCAGGAATGATGTCAAATATTACCGCCGAGATGTTAGGTTGGGTTAGGTTAGGTTATATTACGTTATTGATGTATATAAGCGTCCCACGGAGACGGAGAAGCCAACTCGCCAGGAATGTTGTCAAATATTACCGCCGAGATGTTAGGTTGGGTTAGGTTAGGTTATATTACGTTCTTGAAGTATATAAAGGTCCCACGCAGACGTAGAGGCCAACAAGCCAGGAATGTTGTCAAATACTACCGTCGAGATGATAGGTTGGGTTACGTTAGGTAATATTACGTTATTCATGTATATGAAGGTCAAACGGAGACCTAGAGGCCAACTCGAAAGGAATGTTGTCAAATATTACCGGCGAGATGTTAGGTTGGGTTAGGTTAGGTTATAGTTCGTTACTGATGTATATGAAGGTCCCACGGAGACGTAGAGGCCAACAAGACAGGAATGTGGTCAAATATTACCGCCGAGATGAAAGGTTGGGTTAGGTTAGGTTATATAACGTTATTGATGTATATAAAGGTCCCACGGAGACGTAGAGGCCAACTCGCCAGGAATGTTGTCAAATATTACCGCCGAGATGTTAGGTTGGTTTAGGTTAGGCTATATTACGTTATAGATGTATATAAAGTTCCCACGGAGACGTAGAGGCCAACTTGCCAGTAATGTTGTCAAATATTACCGCCGAGATGTTAGATTGGGTTAGGTTAGGTTATATTACGTTGTTGATGTATATAAGTATCCCACGGAGACGTAGAGGCCAACAAGCCAGGAATGTGTTCAAATATTACCGCCGAGATGTTAGGTTGGGTTAGGTTAGGTTATATTACGTTATAGATGTATATAAAGATCCCACGGAGACGTAGAGGCCAACTCGCCATGAATGTTTTCAAATATTACCGCCGAGATGTTAGGTTGCGTTAGGTTAGGTTATATTACGTTATAGACGTATATAAAGGTCACACGGATACGTAGAGGCCAACAAGCCAGGAATGTGTTCAAATATTACCGCCGAGATGTTAGGTTGGGTTAGGTTAGGTTATATTACGCTATAGATGTATATAAAGTTCCCACGGAGACGTAGAGGCCAACAGGCCAGGAATGTGTTCAAATATTACCGCCGAGATGTTAGATTGGGTTAGGTTATGTTATATTACGTTATTGATGTATATAAAGATCCCACGGAGACGTAGAGGCCAACAAGCCAGAATGTCTTTAAATATTACCGCCGAGATGTTAGGTTGGTTTAGGTTAGGTTATATTACGTTATAGATGTATATAAAGGTCCCACGGAGACGTAGAGGCCAACAAGCCAGGAATGTGTTCAAATATTACCGCCGAGATGTTAGATTGGGTTAGGTTAGGCTATATTACGTTATTGATGCATAAAAAGATCCCACGGAGACGGAGAAGCCAACTCGCCAGGAATGTTGTCAAATATTACTGCCGAGATGTTAGGTTGTGTTAGGTTAGGTTATATTACGTTATTGATGTATATAAAGGACCCACGGAGACGTAGAGGCCATCTCGCCAGGAATGTTGTCAAATATTACCGCCGAAATGATAGGTTGGATTAAGTTACGTTATATTTCGTTATTGATGCTTATGAAGTTCCCACGGAGACGTAGAGGCCAACTCGCAAGGTATGTTGTCAAATATTACCGCGGAGATGTTAGGTTGGGTTAGGTTAAGTTATATTACGTTCTTGATGTATATAAAGATCACACGGAGACGTAGAGGCCAACTCGCCAGGTATGATGTCAAATATTACCGCCGAGATGATAGGTTGGGTTAGGTTAGGTTATATTTCGTTATTGATGTATATGAAGGTCCCACGGAGACGTAGAGGCCAACTCGCCAGGTATGTTGTCAAATATTACCGCGGTGATGTTAGGTTGGGTTAGGTTACGTTATATTACGTTATTGATGTATATGATGGTCAAACGGAGACGTAGAAGCCAACTCGCCAGGAATGATGTCAAATATTACCGCCGAGATGTTAGGTTGGGTTAGGTTAGGTTATATTACGTTATTGATGTATATAAGCGTCCCACGGAGACGGAGAAGCCAACTCGCCAGGAATGTTGTCAAATATTACCGCCGAGATGTTAGGTTGGGTTAGGTTAGGTTATATTACGTTCTTGAAGTATATAAAGGTCCCACGCAGACGTAGAGGCCAACAAGCCAGGAATGTTGTCAAATACTACCGTCGAGATGATAGGTTGGGTTACGTTAGGTAATATTACGTTATTCATGTATATGAAGGTCAAACGGAGACCTAGAGGCCAACTCGAAAGGAATGTTGTCAAATATTACCGGCGAGATGTTAGGTTGGGTTAGGTTAGGTTATAGTTCGTTACTGATGTATATGAAGGTCCCACGGAGACGTAGAGGCCAACAAGACAGGAATGTGGTCAAATATTACCGCCGAGATGAAAGGTTGGGTTAGGTTAGGTTATATAACGTTATTGATGTATATAAAGGTCCCACGGAGACGTAGAGGCCAACTCGCCAGGAATGTTGTCAAATATTACCGCCGAGATGTTAGGTTGGTTTAGGTTAGGCTATATTACGTTATAGATGTATATAAAGTTCCCACGGAGACGTAGAGGCCAACTTGCCAGTAATGTTGTCAAATATTACCGCCGAGATGTTAGATTGGGTTAGGTTAGGTTATATTACGTTGTTGATGTATATAAGTATCCCACGGAGACGTAGAGGCCAACAAGCCAGGAATGTGTTCAAATATTACCGCCGAGATGTTAGGTTGGGTTAGGTTAGGTTATATTACGTTATAGATGTATATAAAGATCCCACGGAGACGTAGAGGCCAACTCGCCATGAATGTTTTCAAATATTACCGCCGAGATGTTAGGTTGCGTTAGGTTAGGTTATATTACGTTATAGACGTATATAAAGGTCACACGGATACGTAGAGGCCAACAAGCCAGGAATGTGTTCAAATATTACCGCCGAGATGTTAGGTTGGGTTAGGTTAGGTTATATTACGCTATAGATGTATATAAAGTTCCCACGGAGACGTAGAGGCCAACAGGCCAGGAATGTGTTCAAATATTACCGCCGAGATGTTAGATTGGGTTAGGTTATGTTATATTACGTTATTGATGTATATAAAGATCCCACGGAGACGTAGAGGCCAACAAGCCAGAATGTCTTTAAATATTACCGCCGAGATGTTAGGTTGGTTTAGGTTAGGTTATATTACGTTATAGATGTATATAAAGGTCCCACGGAGACGTAGAGGCCAACAAGCCAGGAATGTGTTCAAATATTACCGCCGAGATGTTAGATTGGGTTAGGTTAGGCTATATTACGTTATTGATGCATAAAAAGATCCCACGGAGACGGAGAAGCCAACTCGCCAGGAATGTTGTCAAATATTACTGCCGAGATGTTAGGTTGTGTTAGGTTAGGTTATATTACGTTATTGATGTATATAAAGGACCCACGGAGACGTAGAGGCCATCTCGCCAGGAATGTTGTCAAATATTACCGCCGAAATGATAGGTTGGATTAAGTTACGTTATATTTCGTTATTGATGCTTATGAAGTTCCCACGGAGACGTAGAGGCCAACTCGCAAGGTATGTTGTCAAATATTACCGCGGAGATGTTAGGTTGGGTTAGGTTAAGTTATATTACGTTCTTGATGTATATAAAGATCACACGGAGACGTAGAGGCCAACTCGCCAGGTATGATGTCAAATATTACCGCCGAGATGATAGGTTGGGTTAGGTTAGGTTATATTTCGTTATTGATGTATATGAAGGTCCCACGGAGACGTAGAGGCCAACTCGCCAGGTATGTTGTCAAATATTACCGCGGTGATGTTAGGTTGGGTTAGGTTACGTTATATTACGTTATTGATGTATATGATGGTCAAACGGAGACGTAGAAGCCAACTCGCCAGGAATGATGTCAAATATTACCGCCGAGATGTTAGGTTGGGTTAGGTTAGGTTATATTACGTTATTGATGTATATAAGCGTCCCACGGAGACGGAGAAGCCAACTCGCCAGGAATGTTGTCAAATATTACCGCCGAGATGTTAGGTTGGGTTAGGTTAGGTTATATTACGTTCTTGAAGTATATAAAGGTCCCACGCAGACGTAGAGGCCAACAAGCCAGGAATGTTGTCAAATACTACCGTCGAGATGATAGGTTGGGTTACGTTAGGTAATATTACGTTATTCATGTATATGAAGGTCAAACGGAGACCTAGAGGCCAACTCGAAAGGAATGTTGTCAAATATTACCGGCGAGATGTTAGGTTGGGTTAGGTTAGGTTATAGTTCGTTACTGATGTATATGAAGGTCCCACGGAGACGTAGAGGCCAACAAGACAGGAATGTGGTCAAATATTACCGCCGAGATGAAAGGTTGGGTTAGGTTAGGTTATATAACGTTATTGATGTATATAAAGGTCCCACGGAGACGTAGAGGCCAACTCGCCAGGAATGTTGTCAAATATTACCGCCGAGATGTTAGGTTGGTTTAGGTTAGGCTATATTACGTTATAGATGTATATAAAGTTCCCACGGAGACGTAGAGGCCAACTTGCCAGTAATGTTGTCAAATATTACCGCCGAGATGTTAGATTGGGTTAGGTTAGGTTATATTACGTTGTTGATGTATATAAGTATCCCACGGAGACGTAGAGGCCAACAAGCCAGGAATGTGTTCAAATATTACCGCCGAGATGTTAGGTTGGGTTAGGTTAGGTTATATTACGTTATAGATGTATATAAAGATCCCACGGAGACGTAGAGGCCAACTCGCCATGAATGTTTTCAAATATTACCGCCGAGATGTTAGGTTGCGTTAGGTTAGGTTATATTACGTTATAGACGTATATAAAGGTCACACGGATACGTAGAGGCCAACAAGCCAGGAATGTGTTCAAATATTACCGCCGAGATGTTAGGTTGGGTTAGGTTAGGTTATATTACGCTATAGATGTATATAAAGTTCCCACGGAGACGTAGAGGCCAACAGGCCAGGAATGTGTTCAAATATTACCGCCGAGATGTTAGATTGGGTTAGGTTATGTTATATTACGTTATTGATGTATATAAAGATCCCACGGAGACGTAGAGGCCAACAAGCCAGAATGTCTTTAAATATTACCGCCGAGATGTTAGGTTGGTTTAGGTTAGGTTATATTACGTTATAGATGTATATAAAGGTCCCACGGAGACGTAGAGGCCAACAAGCCAGGAATGTGTTCAAATATTACCGCCGAGATGTTAGATTGGGTTAGGTTAGGCTATATTACGTTATTGATGCATAAAAAGATCCCACGGAGACGGAGAAGCCAACTCGCCAGGAATGTTGTCAAATATTACTGCCGAGATGTTAGGTTGTGTTAGGTTAGGTTATATTACGTTATTGATGTATATAAAGGACCCACGGAGACGTAGAGGCCATCTCGCCAGGAATGTTGTCAAATATTACCGCCGAAATGATAGGTTGGATTAAGTTACGTTATATTTCGTTATTGATGCTTATGAAGTTCCCACGGAGACGTAGAGGCCAACTCGCAAGGTATGTTGTCAAATATTACCGCGGAGATGTTAGGTTGGGTTAGGTTAAGTTATATTACGTTCTTGATGTATATAAAGATCACACGGAGACGTAGAGGCCAACTCGCCAGGTATGATGTCAAATATTACCGCCGAGATGATAGGTTGGGTTAGGTTAGGTTATATTTCGTTATTGATGTATATGAAGGTCCCACGGAGACGTAGAGGCCAACTCGCCAGGTATGTTGTCAAATATTACCGCGGTGATGTTAGGTTGGGTTAGGTTACGTTATATTACGTTATTGATGTATATGATGGTCAAACGGAGACGTAGAAGCCAACTCGCCAGGAATGATGTCAAATATTACCGCCGAGATGTTAGGTTGGGTTAGGTTAGGTTATATTACGTTATTGATGTATATAAGCGTCCCACGGAGACGGAGAAGCCAACTCGCCAGGAATGTTGTCAAATATTACCGCCGAGATGTTAGGTTGGGTTAGGTTAGGTTATATTACGTTCTTGAAGTATATAAAGGTCCCACGCAGACGTAGAGGCCAACAAGCCAGGAATGTTGTCAAATACTACCGTCGAGATGATAGGTTGGGTTACGTTAGGTAATATTACGTTATTCATGTATATGAAGGTCAAACGGAGACCTAGAGGCCAACTCGAAAGGAATGTTGTCAAATATTACCGGCGAGATGTTAGGTTGGGTTAGGTTAGGTTATATAACGTTATTGATGTATATAAAGGTCCCACGGAGACGTAGAGGCCAACTCGCCAGGAATGTTGTCAAATATTACCGCCGAGATGATAGGTTGCGTTATGTTAGGTTATATTTCGTTATTGATCTTTATGAAGGTCAAACGGAGACATAGAGGCCAACTTGCCAGTAATGTTGTCAAATATTACCGCCGAGATGATAGGTTGGGTTAGGTTAGGTTAGATTACGTTATTGATGTATATAAAGCTCCCACGGAGACGTAGAGGCCAACAAGCCAGGAATATGTTCAAATATTACCGCCGAGATGTTAGATTGGGTTAGGTTAGGTTATATTACGTTATTGATGTATATAAAGATCCCACGGAGACGTAGAGGCCAACTTGCCAGTAATGTTGTCAAATATTACCGCCGAGATGATAGGTTGGGTTAGGTTAGGTTAGATTACGTTATTGATGTATATAAAGCTCCCACGGAGACGTAGAGGCCAACAAGCCAGGAATATGTTCAAATATTACCGCCGAGATGTTAGATTGGGTTAGGTTAGGTTATATTACGTTATTGATGTATATAAAGATCCCACGGAGACGTAGAGGCCAACAAGCCAGGAATGTGTTCAAATATTACCGCCGAGATGTTAAGTTGGGTTAGGTTAGGTTATATTACGTTATTGATGTATATAAAGATCCCACGGAGACGTAGAGGCCAACAAGCCAGGAATGTCTTCAAATATTACCGCCGAGATTTTAGGTTGTGTTAGGTTAGGTTATATAACGTTATTGATGTATATAAAGGTCCCACGGAGACGTAGAGGCCAACTCGCCAGGAATGTTGTCAAATATTACCGCCCAGATGATAGGTTGTGTTAGGTTAGGTTATATTTCGTTACTGATGTTTATGAAGGTCAAACGGAGACGTAGAGGCCAACTCTCCAGGTATGTTTTCAAATATTACCTCCGAGATGATAGGTTGGGTTAGGTTAGGTTATATTACGTTATTGATGTATAAAAAGATCCCACGGAGACGGAGAAGCCAACTCGCCAGGAATGTTGTCAAATATTACTGCCGAGATGTTAGGTTGTGTTAGGTTAGGTTATATTACGTTATTGATGTATATAAAGGACCCACGGAGACGTAGAGGCCATCTCGCCAGGAATGTTGTCAAATATTACCGCCGAAATGATAGGTTGGATTAAGTTACGTTATAACTCTGAGATAGCGCGTATAAAGTTCCCACGAAGACGTAGGGGCCAACAAGCCAGGAATGTGTTCAAATATTACCGCCGAGATGTTAGATTGGGTTAGGTTAGGTTATATTACGTTATTGATGTATATAAATATCCCACGGATACGTAGAGGCCAACAAGCCAGGAATGTGTTCAAATTTTACCGCCGAGATGTTAGATTGGGTTAGGTTAGGCTATATTACGTTATTGATGTATATAAAGGTCCCACGGAGACGTAGAGGCCAACAAGACGGGAATGTGTTCAAATATTACCGCCGAGATGTTAGGTTGGGTTAGCTTAGGTTATATTACGTTATAGATGTATATAAAGTTCCCACGGAGACGTAGATGCCAACTCGCCATGAATGTTTTCAAATATTACCGCCGAGATGTTAGGTTGGTTTAGGTTAGGCTATATTACGTTATAGATGTATAGAAAGTTCCCACGGAGACGTAGAGGCCAACAAGCCAGGAATGTGTTCAAATATTACCGCCGAGATGTTAAGTTGGGTTAGGTTAGGTTATATTACGTTATTGATGTATATAAAGATCCCACGGAGACGTAGAGGCCAACAAGCCAGGAATGTCTTCAAATATTACCGCCGAGATTTTAGGTTGTGTTAGGTTAGGTTATATAACGTTATTGATGTATATAAAGGTCCCACGGAGACGTAGAGGCCAACTCGCCAGGAATGTTGTCAAATATTACCGCCCAGATGATAGGTTGCGTTAGGTTAGGTTATATTTCGTTACTGATGTTTATGAAGGTCAAACGGAGACGTAGAGGCCAACTCTCCAGGTATGTTTTCAAATATTACCTCCGAGATGATAGGTTGGGTTAGGTTAGGTTATATTACGTTATTGATGTATAAAAAGATCCCACGGAGACGGAGAAGCCAACTCGCCATGAATGTTGTAAAATATTACCGCCGAGATGATACGTTGGGTTAGGTTAGGTTATATTACGTTATTGATGTTTATGAAGATCAGACGGAGACGTAGAGCCCAACTCGCCAGGAATGATGTCAAATATTACCGCCGAGATGTTAGTTTGGGTTAGGTTAGGTTATATTACGTTATAGATGTATATAAAGGTCCCACGGAGACGTAGATGCCAACAAGCCAGGAATGTGTTCAAATATTACCGCCGAGATGTTAGATTGGGTTAGGTTAGGTTATATTACGTTATTGATGTATATAAAGTTCCCACGAAGACGTACGGGCCAACAAGCCAGGAATGTGTTCAAATTTTACCGCCGAGATGTTAGATTGGGTTAGGTTAGGCTATATTACGTTATTGATGTATATAAAGGTCCCACGGAGACGTAGAGGCCAACCAGCCGGGAATGTGTTCAAATATTACCGCCGAGATGATAGGTTGGGTTAGGTTAGGTTATATTACGTTATAGATGTATATAAAGTTCCCACGGAGACGTAGATGCCAACTCGCCATGAATGTTTTCAAATATTACCGCCGAGATGTTAGGTTGGTTTAGGTTAGGCTATATTACGTTATAGATGTATATAAAGTTCCCACGGAGACGTAGAGGCCAACTTGCCAGTAATGTTGTCAAATATTACCGCCGAAATGTTAGATTGGGTTAGGTTAGGTTATATTACGTTATTGATGTTTATGAAGATCAAACGGAGACGGAGAAGCCAACTCGCCAGGAATGTTGTCAAATATTACCGCCGAGATTTTAGGTTGTGTTAGGTTAGGTTATATAACGTTATTGATGTATATAAAGGTCCCACGGAGACGTAGAGGCCAACTCGCCAGGAATGTTGTCAAATATTACCGCCGAGATGTTAGGTTGGGTTAGGTTAGGTTATATTACGTTATTGATGTATATAAAGGTCCCACGGAGACGTAGAGGCCAACAAGCCAGGAATGTGTTCACATATTACCACCGAGATGTTAGATTGGGTTAGGTTAGGTTATATTACGTTATTGATGTATATAAAGGTCCCACGGAGACGTAGAGGCCAACAAGCCAGGAATGTGTTCAAATATTACCGCGGAGATGTTAGGTTGGGTTAGGTTAGGTTATATTACGTTATAGATGTATATAAAGTTCCCACGGAGACGTAGAGGCCAACAAGCCAGGAATATGTTCAAATATTACCGCCGAGATGTTAGATTGGGTTAGGTTAGGTTATATTACGTTATTGATGTATATAAAGATCCCACGGATACGTAGAGGCCAACTCTCCAGGAATGTTGTCAAATATTACCGCCGAGATGATAGGTTGGGTTAGGTTAGGTTATATTACGTTATTGATGTATATAAATGTGCCACGGAGGCGTAGAGGCCAACTCGCCATGAATGTGTTCAAATATTACCGCCGAGATGTTAGATTGGGTTAGGTTAGGTTATATTACGTTATTGATGTATATAAAGCACCCACGGAGACGTAGAGGCCAACTCGCCAGGAATGATGTCAAATATTACCGCCGAGATGTTAGGTTGGGTTAGGTTAGGTTATATTACGTTATAGATGTATATAAAGTTCCCACGGAGACGTAGATGCCAACTCGCCATGAATGTTTTCAAATATTACCGCCGAGATGTTAGGTTGGTTTAGGTTAGGCTATATTACGTTATAGATGTATATAAAGTTCCCACGGAGACGTAGAGGCCAACTTGCCAGTAATGTTGTCAAATATTACCGCCGAGATGTTAGATTGGGTTAGGTTAGGTTATATTACGTTGTTGATGTATATAAATATCCCACGGAGACGTAGAGGCCAACAAGCCAGGAATGTGTTCAAATATTACCGCCGAGATGTTAGGTTGCGTTAGGTTAGGTTATATTACGTTATAGATGTATATAAAGATCCCACGGAGACGTAGAGGCCAACTCGCCATGAATGTTTTCAAATATTACCGCCGAGATGTTAGGTTGCGTTAGGTTAGGTTATATTACGTTATAGGCGTATATAAAGGTCACACGGATACGTAGAGGCCAACAAGCCAGGAATGTGTTCAAATATTACCGCCGAGATGTTAGGTTGGGTTAGGTTAGGTTATATTACGTTATAGATGTATATAAAGTTCCCACGGAGACGTAGAGGCCAACAGGCCAGGAATGTGTTCAAATATTACCGCCGAGATGTTAGATTGGGTTAGGTTAGGTTATATTACGTTATTGATGTATATAAAGATCCCACGGAGACGTAGAGGCCAACAAGCCAGAATGTCTTTAAATATTACCGCCGAGATGTTAGGTTGGTTTAGGTTAGGTTATATTACGTTATAGATCTATATAAAGGTCCCACGGAGACGTAGAGGCCAACAAGCCAGGAATGTGTTCAAATATTACCGCCGAGATGTTAGATTGGGTTAGGTTAGGCTATATTACGTTATTGATGTATATAAAGGTCCCACGGAGACGTAGAGGCCAACAAGCCAGGAATGTGTTGAAGTATTACCGCCGAGATGTTAGATTGGGTTAGGTTAGGTTATATTACGTTATTGATGTATATAAAGATCCCACGGAGACGTAGAGGCCAACAAGCCAGGAATGTCTTCAAATATTACCGCCGAGATGTTAGGTTGGGTTAGGTTAGGTTATATAACGTTATTGATGTATATAAAGGTCCCACGGAGACGTAGAGGCCAACTCGCCAGGAATGTTGTCAAATATTACCGCCGAGATGTTAGGTTGGTTTAGGTTAGGCTATATTACGTTATAGATGTATATAAAGTTCCCACGGAGACGTAGAGGCCAACTTGCCAGTAATGTTGTCAAATATTACCGCCGAGATGTTAGATTGGGTTAGGTTAGGTTATATTACGTTGTTGATGTATATAAGTATCCCACGGAGACGTAGAGGCCAACAAGCCAGGAATGTGTTCAAATATTACCGCCGAGATGTTAGGTTGGGTTAGGTTAGGTTATATTACGTTATAGATGTATATAAAGATCCCACGGAGACGTAGAGGCCAACTCGCCATGAATGTTTTCAAATATTACCGCCGAGATGTTAGGTTGCGTTAGGTTAGGTTATATTACGTTATAGACGTATATAAAGGTCCCACGGATACGTAGAGGCCAACAAGCCAGGAATGTGTTCAAATATTACCGCCGAGATGTTAGGTTGGGTTAGGTTAGGTTATATTACGTTATAGATGTATATAAAGTTCCCACGGAGACGTAGAGGCCAACAGGCCAGGAATGTGTTCAAATATTACCGCCGAGATGTTAGATTGGGTTAGGTTAGGTTATATTACGTTATTGATGTATATAAAGATCCCACGGAGACGTAGAGGCCAACAAGCCAGAATGTCTTTAAATATTACCGCCGAGATGTTAGGTTGGTTTAGGTTAGGTTATATTACGTTATAGATCTATATAAAGGTCCCACGGAGACGTAGAGGCCAACAAGCCAGGAATGTGTTCAAATATTACCGCCGAGATGTTAGATTGGGTTAGGTTAGGCTATATTACGTTATTGATGTATATAAAGGTCCCACAGAGACGTAGAGGCCAACAAGCCAGGAATGTGTTGAAGTATTACCGCCGAGATGTTAGATTGGGTTAGGTTAGGTTATATTACGTTATTGATGTATATAAAGATCCCACGAAGACGTAGAGGCCAACAAGCCAGGAATGTCTTCAAATATTACCGCCGAGATGTTAGGTTGGGTTAGGTTAGGTTATATAACGTTATTGATGTATATAAAGGTCCCACGGAGACGTAGAGGCCAACTCGCCAGGAATGTTGTCAAATATTACCGCCGAGATGTTAGGTTGGTTTAGGTTAGGCTATATTACGTTATAGATGTATATAAAGTTCCCACGGAGACGTAGAGGCCAACTTGCCAGTAATGTTGTCAAATATTACCGCCGAGATGTTAGATTGGGTTAGGTTAGGTTATATTACGTTGTTGATGTATATAAGTATCCCACGGAGACGTAGAGGCCAACAAGCCAGGAATGTGTTCAAATATTACCGCCGAGATGTTAGGTTGGGTTAGGTTAGGTTATATTACGTTATAGATATATATAAAGATCCCACGGAGACGTAGAGGCCAACTCGCCATGAATGTTTTCAAATATTACCGCCGAGATGTTAGGTTGCGTTAGGTTAGGTTATATTACGTTATAGACGTATATAAAGGTCACACGGATACGTAGAGGCCAACAAGCCAGGAATGTGTTCAAATATTACCGCCGAGATGTTAGGTTGGGTTAGGTTAGGTTATATTACGCTATAGATGTATATAAAGTTCCCACGGAGACGTAGAGGCCAACAGGCCAGGAATGTGTTCAAATATTACCGCCGAGATGTTAGATTGGGTTAGGTTATGTTATATTACGTTATTGATGTATATAAAGATCCCACGGAGACGTAGAGGCCAACAAGCCAGAATGTCTTTAAATATTACCGCCGAGATGTTAGGTTGGTTTAGGTTAGGTTATATTACGTTATAGATGTATATAAAGGTCCCACGGAGACGTAGAGGCCAACAAGCCAGGAATGTGTTCAAATATTACCGCCGAGATGTTAGATTGGGTTAGGTTAGGCTATATTACGTTATTGATGCATAAAAAGATCCCACGGAGACGGAGAAGCCAACTCGCCAGGAATGTTGTCAAATATTACTGCCGAGATGTTAGGTTGTGTTAGGTTAGGTTATATTACGTTATTGATGTATATAAAGGACCCACGGAGACGTAGAGGCCATCTCGCCAGGAATGTTGTCAAATATTACCGCCGAAATGATAGGTTGGATTAAGTTACGTTATATTTCGTTATTGATGCTTATGAAGTTCCCACGGAGACGTAGAGGCCAACTCGCAAGGTATGTTGTCAAATATTACCGCGGAGATGTTAGGTTGGGTTAGGTTAAGTTATATTACGTTCTTGATGTATATAAAGATCACACGGAGACGTAGAGGCCAACTCGCCAGGTATGATGTCAAATATTACCGCCGAGATGATAGGTTGGGTTAGGTTAGGTTATATTTCGTTATTGATGTATATGAAGGTCCCACGGAGACGTAGAGGCCAACTCGCCAGGTATGTTGTCAAATATTACCGCGGTGATGTTAGGTTGGGTTAGGTTACGTTATATTACGTTATTGATGTATATGATGGTCAAACGGAGACGTAGAAGCCAACTCGCCAGGAATGATGTCAAATATTACCGCCGAGATGTTAGGTTGGGTTAGGTTAGGTTATATTACGTTATTGATGTATATAAGCGTCCCACGGAGACGGAGAAGCCAACTCGCCAGGAATGTTGTCAAATATTACCGCCGAGATGTTAGGTTGGGTTAGGTTAGGTTATATTACGTTCTTGAAGTATATAAAGGTCCCACGCAGACGTAGAGGCCAACAAGCCAGGAATGTTGTCAAATACTACCGTCGAGATGATAGGTTGGGTTACGTTAGGTAATATTACGTTATTCATGTATATGAAGGTCAAACGGAGACCTAGAGGCCAACTCGAAAGGAATGTTGTCAAATATTACCGGCGAGATGTTAGGTTGGGTTAGGTTAGGTTATAGTTCGTTACTGATGTATATGAAGGTCCCACGGAGACGTAGAGGCCAACAAGACAGGAATGTGGTCAAATATTACCGCCGAGATGAAAGGTTGGGTTAGGTTAGGTTATATTACGTTATTGATGTATATAAAGGTCCTACGGAGACGTAGAGGCCAACTCGCCAGGTATGTTTTCAATTATTACCGCCGATAAGTTAGGTTGGGTTTGGTTAGGTTATATTACGTTATTGATGTATATAAAGGTCCCACGGAGAAGGACAAGCCAACTCGCCAGGAATGTTGTCAAATATTACCGCAGAGAAGATAGGTTGGGTTAGGTTAGGTCATATTTCGTTATTGATATATATGAAGGTCCCACGGAGACGTAGAGGCCAACTCGCCAGGTATGTGGTCAAATATTACCGCGGAGATGTTAGGTTGGGTTAGGTTAGGTTATATTACGATATTGATGTATATAAAGTTCCCACGGAGACGTAGAGGCCAACTCGCCAGGAATATTGTCAAATATTACCGCCGAGAAGATAGGTTGGGTTAGGTTATGTTATATTACGTTCTTGATGTATATAAAGATCCCGCGGAGACGTAGAGGCCAACTCGCAAGGTATGTTGTCAAATATTACCGCCGAGATGTTCGGTTGGGTTAGGTTAGGTTATATTACGTTATTGATGTATATAAAGTTCCCACGGAGACGTAGAGGCCAACTCGCCAGGAATGATGTCAAATATTACCGCCGAGATTTTAGGTTGGGTTAGGTTACGTTATATTACGTTATTGATGTATATAAAGGTCCCGCGGAGACGTAGAGGCTAACAAGCCAGGAATGTGGTCAAATATTATCGCCGAGATGTTAGGTTGGTTTAGGTTAGGTTATATTACGTTATTGATGTATATAAAGGTCCCACGGAGGCATAGAGGCCAACAAGCCTGGAATGTGGTCACATATTACCGCCGAGATAAAAGGTTGGGTTAGGTTAGGTTATATTACGTTATTGATGTATATAAATGTCCCGCGAAGACATAGAGGCCAACAAGCCAGGAATGTGGTCAAATATTACCGCCGAGATGTTAGGTTGGGTTAGGTTAGGTTATATTACGTTATTGATGTATATAATGGTCCTACGGAGACGTAGAGGCCAACTCGCCAAGTATGTTTTCAATTATTACCGCCGAGAAGTTATGTTGGGTTAGGTTTGGTTATATTACGTTATTGATGTAGATAAAGGTCCCACGGAGACGGAGAAGCCAACTCGCCAGGAATATTGTCAAATATTACCGCCGAGAAGATAGGTTGGGTTAGGTTATGTTATATTACGTTCTTGATGTATATAAAGATCCCGCGGAGACGTAGAGGCCAACTCGCAAGGTATGTTGTCAAATATTACCGCCGAGATGATAGGTTGGGTTACGTTAGGTAATATTACGTTATTGATGTATATGAAGGTCAAACGGAGACCTAGAGGCCAACTCGAAAGGAATGTTGTCAAATATTGCCGGCGAGATGTTAGGTTGGGTTAGGTTAGGTTATATTTCGTTATTGATGTATATGAAGGTCCCACGGAGACGTAGAGGCCGACTCGCCAGGTATGTGGTCAAATATTACCGCGGAGATGTTAGGTTGGGTTAGGTTACGTTATATTACGTTATTGATGTATATGATGGTCAAACGGAGACGTAGAAGCCAACAAGCCAGAATGTCTTTAAATATTACCGCCGAGATGTTAGGTTGGTTTAGGTTAGGTTATATTACGTTATAGATCTATATAAAGGTCCCACGGAGACGTAGAGGCCAACAAGCCAGGAATGTGTTCAAATATTACCGCCGAGATGTTAGATTGGGTTAGGTTAGGCTATATTACGTTATTGATGTATATAAAGGTCCCACGGAGACGTAGAGGCCAACAAGCCAGGAATGTGTTGAAGTGCTACCGCCGAGATGTTAGATTGGGTTAGGTTAGGTTATATTACGTTATTGATGTATATAAAGATCCCACGGAGACGTAGAGGCCAACAAGCCAGGAATGTCTTCAAATATTACCGCCGAGATGTTAGGTTGGGTTAGGTTAGGTTATATAACGTTATTGATGTATATAAAGGTCCCACGGAGACGTAGAGGCCAACTCGCCAGGAATGTTGTCAAATATTACCGCCGAGATGTTAGGTTGGTTTAGGTTAGGCTATATTACGTTATAGATGTATATAAAGTTCCCACGGAGACGTAGAGGCCAACTTGCCAGTAATGTTGTCAAATATTACCGCCGAGATGTTAGATTGGGTTAGGTTAGGTTATATTACGTTGTTGATGTATATAAGTATCCCACGGAGACGTAGAGGCCAACAAGCCAGGAATGTGTTCAAATATTACCGCCGAGATGTTAGGTTGGGTTAGGTTAGGTTATATTACGTTATAGATGTATATAAAGATCCCACGGAGACGTAGAGGCCAACTCGCCATGAATGTTTTCAAATATTACCGCCGAGATGTTAGGTTGCGTTAGGTTAGGTTATATTACGTTATAGACGTATATAAAGGTCCCACGGATACGTAGAGGCCAACAAGCCAGGAATGTGTTCAAATATTACCGCCGAGATGTTAGGTTGGGTTAGGTTAGGTTATATTACGTTATAGATGTATATAAAGTTCCCACGGAGACGTAGAGGCCAACAGGCCAGGAATGTGTTCAAATATTACCGCCGAGATGTTGGATTGGGTTAGGTTAGGTTATATTACGTTATTGATGTATATAAAGATCCCACGGAGACGTAGAGGCCAACAAGCCAGGAATGTGTTGAAGTATTACCGCCGAGATGTTAGATTGG
Organism: Xylocopa violacea; assembly: GCA_963969225.1. NCBI lineage: Eukaryota > Metazoa > Arthropoda > Insecta > Hymenoptera > Apidae > Xylocopa > Xylocopa violacea. The sequence continues at coordinate 73,887 of CAXAJV010001245.1, forward strand.
GTTAGGTTAGGTTATATTACGTTATTGATGTATATAAAGATCCCACGGAGACGTAGAGGCCAACAAGCCAGGAATGTCTTCAAATATTACCGCCGAGATGTTAGGTTGGGTTAGGTTAGGTTATATAACGTTATTGATGTATATAAAGGTCCCACGGAGACGTAGAGGCCAACTCGCCAGGAATGTTGTCAAATATTACCGCCGAGATGTTAGGTTGGTTTAGGTTAGGCTATATTACGTTATAGATGTATATAAAGTTCCCACGGAGACGTAGAGGCCAACTTGCCAGTAATGTTGTCAAATATTACCGCCGAGATGTTAGATTGGGTTAGGTTAGGTTATATTACGTTGTTGATGTATATAAGTATCCCACGGAGACGTAGAGGCCAACAAGCCAGGAATGTGTTCAAATATTACCGCCGAGATGTTAGGTTGGGTTAGGTTAGGTTATATTACGTTATAGATGTATATAAAGATCCCACGGAGACGTAGAGGCCAACTCGCCATGAATGTTTTCAAATATTACCGCCGAGATGTTAGGTTGCGTTAGGTTAGGTTATATTACGTTATAGACGTATATAAAGGTCACACGGATACGTAGAGGCCAACAAGCCAGGAATGTGTTCAAATATTACCGCCGAGATGTTAGGTTGGGTTAGGTTAGGTTATATTACGCTATAGATGTATATAAAGTTCCCACGGAGACGTAGAGGCCAACAGGCCAGGAATGTGTTCAAATATTACCGCCGAGATGTTAGATTGGGTTAGGTTATGTTATATTACGTTATTGATGTATATAAAGATCCCACGGAGACGTAGAGGCCAACAAGCCAGAATGTCTTTAAATATTACCGCCGAGATGTTAGGTTGGTTTAGGTTAGGTTATATTACGTTATAGATGTATATAAAGGTCCCACGGAGACGTAGAGGCCAACAAGCCAGGAATGTGTTCAAATATTACCGCCGAGATGTTAGATTGGGTTAGGTTAGGCTATATTACGTTATTGATGCATAAAAAGATCCCACGGAGACGGAGAAGCCAACTCGCCAGGAATGTTGTCAATTATTACTGCCGAGATGTTAGGTTGTGTTAGGTTAGGTTATATTACGTTATTGATGTATATAAAGGACCCACGGAGACGTAGAGGCCATCTCGCCAGGAATGTTGTCAAATATTACCGCCGAAATGATAGGTTGGATTAAGTTACGTTATATTTCGTTATTGATGCTTATGAAGTTCCCACGGAGACGTAGAGGCCAACTCGCAAGGTATGTTGTCAAATATTACCGCGGAGATGTTAGGTTGGGTTAGGTTAAGTTATATTACGTTCTTGATGTATATAAAGATCACACGGAGACGTAGAGGCCAACTCGCCAGGTATGATGTCAAATATTACCGCCGAGATGATAGGTTGGGTTAGGTTAGGTTATATTTCGTTATTGATGTATATGAAGGTCCCACGGAGACGTAGAGGCCAACTCGCCAGGTATGTTGTCAAATATTACCGCGGTGATGTTAGGTTGGGTTAGGTTACGTTATATTACGTTATTGATGTATATGATGGTCAAACGGAGACGTAGAAGCCAACTCGCCAGGAATGATGTCAAATATTACCGCCGAGATGTTAGGTTGGGTTAGGTTAGGTTATATTACGTTATTGATGTATATAAAGGTCCCACGGAGACATAGAGTCCAACAAGCCAGGAAGGTGGTCAAATATTACCGCCGAGATGTTGGGTTGGGTTAGGTCAGGTTATATTACGTTATTGATGTATATAAGCGTCCCACGGAGACGGAGAAGCCAACTCGCCAGGAATGTTGTCAAATATTACCGCCGAGATGTTAGGTTGGGTTAGGTTAGGTTATATTACGTTCTTGAAGTATATAAAGGTCCCACGCAGACGTAGAGGCCAACAAGCCAGGAATGTTGTCAAATACTACCGTCGAGATGATAGGTTGGGTTACGTTAGGTAATATTACGTTATTCATGTATATGAAGGTCAAACGGAGACCTAGAGGCCAACTCGAAAGGAATGTTGTCAAATATTACCGGCGAGATGTTAGGTTGGGTTAGGTTAGGTTATAGTTCGTTACTGATGTATATGAAGGTCCCACGGAGACGTAGAGGCCAACAAGACAGGAATGTGGTCAAATATTACCGCCGAGATGAAAGGTTGGGTTAGGTTAGGTTATATTACGTTATTGATGTATATAAAGGTCCTACGGAGACGTAGAGGCCAACTCGCCAGGTATGTTTTCAATTATTACCGCCGATAAGTTAGGTTGGGTTTGGTTAGGTTATATTACGTTATTGATGTATATAAAGGTCCCACGGAGAAGGACAAGCCAACTCGCCAGGAATGTTGTCAAATATTACCGCAGAGAAGATAGGTTGGGTTAGGTTAGGTCATATTTCGTTATTGATATATATGAAGGTCCCACGGAGACGTAGAGGCCAACTCGCCAGGTATGTGGTCAAATATTACCGCGGAGATGTTAGGTTGGGTTAGGTTAGGTTATATTACGATATTGATGTATATAAAGTTCCCACGGAGACGTAGAGGCCAACTCGCCAGGAATGATGTCAAATATTACAGCCGAGATTTTAGGTTGGGTTAGGTTACGTTATATTACGTTATTGATGTATATAAAGGTCCCGCGGAGACGTAGAGGCCAACAAGCCAGGAATGTGGTCAAATATTATCGCCGAGATGTTAGGTTGGTTTAGGTTAGGTTATATTACGTTATAGATGTATATAAAGGTCCCACGGAGACGTAGAGGCCAACTCGCCAGGATTGATGTCAAATATTACCGCCGAGATGTTATGTTGGGTTAGGTTAGGTTATATTACGTTATTGATGTATATAAAGGTCCCACGGAGGCATAGAGGCCAACAAGCCTGGAATGTGGTCACATATTACCGCCGAGATGAAAGGTTGGGTTAGGTTAGGTTATATTACGTTATTGATGTATATAAAGGTCCCGCGAAGACATAGAGGCCAACAAGCCAGGAATGTGGTCAAATATTACCGCCGAGATGTTAGGTTGGGTTAGGTTAGGTTATATTACGTTATTGATGTATATAAGGGTCCTACGGAGGCGTAGAGGCCAACTCGCCAAGTATGTTTTCAATTATTACCGCCGAGAAGTTATGTTGGGTTAGGTTTGGTTATATTACGTTATTGATGTAGATAAAGGTCCCACGGAGACGGAGAAGCCAACTCGCCAGGAATATTGTCAAATATTACCGCCGAGAAGATAGGTTGGGTTAGGTTATGTTATATTACGTTCTTGATGTATATAAAGATCCCGCGGAGACGTAGAGGCCAACTCGCAAGGTATGTTGTCAAATATTACCGCCGAGATGTTCGGTTGGGTTAGGTTAGGTTATATTACGTTATTGATGTATATAAAGTTCCCACGGAGACGTAGAGGCCAACTCGCCAGGAATGATGTCAAATATTACCGCCGAGATTTTAGGTTGGGTTAGGTTACGTTATATTACGTTATTGATGTATATAAAGGTCCCGCGGAGACGTAGAGGCTAACAAGCCAGGAATGTGGTCAAATATTATCGCCGAGATGTTAGGTTGGTTTAGGTTAGGTTATATTACGTTATTGATGTATATAAAGGTCCCACGGAGGCATAGAGGCCAACAAGCCTGGAATGTGGTCACATATTACCGCCGAGATAAAAGGTTGGGTTAGGTTAGGTTATATTACGTTATTGATGTATATAAATGTCCCGCGAAGACATAGAGGCCAACAAGCCAGGAATGTGGTCAAATATTACCGCCGAGATGTTAGGTTGGGTTAGGTTAGGTTATATTACGTTATTGATGTATATAATGGTCCTACGGAGACGTAGAGGCCAACTCGCCAAGTATGTTTTCAATTATTACCGCCGAGAAGTTATGTTGGGTTAGGTTTGGTTATATTACGTTATTGATGTAGATAAAGGTCCCACGGAGACGGAGAAGCCAACTCGCCAGGAATATTGTCAAATATTACCGCCGAGAAGATAGGTTGGGTTAGGTTATGTTATATTACGTTCTTGATGTATATAAAGATCCCGCGGAGACGTAGAGGCCAACTCGCAAGGTATGTTGTCAAATATTACCGCCGAGATTTTAGGTTGGGTTAGGTTACGTTATATTACGTTATTGATGTATATAAAGGTCCCGCGGAGACGTAGAGGCCAACAAGCCAGGAATGTGGTCAAATATTATCGCCGAGATGTTAGGTTGCTTTAGGTTAGGTTATATTACGTTATAGATGTATATAAAGGTCCCACGGAGACGTAGAGGCCAACTCGCCAGGATTGATGTCAAATATTACCGCCGAGATGTTATGTTGGGTTAGGTTAGGTTATATTACGTTATTGATGTATATAAAGGTCCCACGGAGGCATAGAGGCCAACAAGCCTGGAATGTGGTCACATATTACCGCCGAGATGAAAGGTTGGGTTAGGTTAGGTTATATTACGTTATTGATGTATATAAATGTCCCGCGAAGACATAGAGGCCAACAAGCCAGGAATGTGGTCAAATATTACCGCCGAGATGTTAGGTTGGGTTAGGTTAGGTTATATTACGTTATTGATGTGTATAAGGGTCCTACGGAGACGTAGAGGCCAACTCGCCAAGTATGTTTTCAATTATTACCGCCGAGAAGTTATGTTGGGTTAGGTTTGGTTATATTACGTTATTGATGTAGATAAAGGTCCCACGGAGACGGAGAAGCCAACTCGCCAGGAATATTGTCAAATATTACCGCCGAGAAGATAGGTTGGGTTAGGTTATGTTATATTACGTTCTTGATGTATATAAAGATCCCGCGGAGACGTAGAGGCCAACTCGAAAGGTATGTTGTCAAATATTACCGCCGAGATGTTCGGTTGGGTTAGGTTAGGTTATATTACGTTATTGATGTATATAAAGGTCCCACGGAGACGGAGAAGCCAACTCGCCAGGAATGTTGTCAAATATTACCGCCGAGATGTTAGGTTGGGTTAGGTTAGGTTATATTACGTTCTTGAAGTATATAAACGTCCCACGCAGACGTAGAGGCCAACAAGCCAGGAATGTTGTCAAATATTACCGTCGAGATGATAGGTTGGGTTACGTTAGGTAATATTACGTTATTGATGTATATGAAGGTCAAACGGAGACCTAGAGGCCAACTCGAAAGGAATGTTGTCAAATATTACCGGCGAGATGTTAGGTTGGGTTAGGTTTGGTTATATTTCGTTATTGATGTATATGAAGGTCCCACGGAGACGTAGAGGCCGACTCGCCAGGTATGTGGTCAAATATTACCGCGGAGATGTTAGGTTGGGTTAGGTTACGTTATATTACGTTATTGATGTATATGATGGTCAAACGGAGACGTAGAAGCCATGTCGCCAGGAATGATGTCAAATATTACCGCCGAGATGTTAGGGTGGGTTAGGTTACGCTATATTACGTTATTGATGTATATAAAGGTCCCACGGAGACATAGAGGCCAACAAGCCAGGAATGTGGTCAAATATTACCGGCGAGATGTTAGGTTGGGTTAGGTAAGGTTATATTACGTTATTGATGTATATAAAGGTCCCACGGGAAAGTAGAGGCCAACTCACCAGGTATGTCGTCAAATATTACCGCGGAGATGTTAGGTTGGTTTAGGTTACGTTATATTACGTTATTGATGTATATGATGGTCAAACAGAGACGTAGAAGCCATCTCGCCAGGAATGATGTCAAATATTACCGCCGAGATGTTAGGTTGGGTTAGGTAAGGTTATATTACGTTATTGATGTATATAAAGCTCCCACGGGGACGTAGAGGCCAACTCGCCATGAATGTTTTCAAATATTACCGCCGAGATGTTAGGTTGGGTTAGGTTAGGTTATATTACGTTATAGTTCTCTATGACGGCCTCACGGAGACGTAGAGTCCAACAAGCCAGGAATGTGGTCAAATATTACCGCCGAAATGTTATATTGGGTTAGCTTATGTTATATTATGTTATTGATGTATATAAATATCCCACGGAGACGTAGAGGCCACCTCGCCAGGTATGTTTTCAAATATTACCGCCGAGACGTTAGGTTGGGTTAGGTTAGGTTATATTACGTTATTGATATATGTAAAGGTCCCACGGAGACGTAGAGGCCAACTCGCCAGGAATGATGTCAAATATTACCGCCGAGATTTTAGGTTGGGTTAGGTTAGGTTATATTACGTTATTGATGTATATAAATGTCCCGCGAAGACATAGAGGCCAACAAGCCAGGAATGTGGTCAAATATTACCGCCGAGATGTTAGGTTGGGTTAGGTTAGGTTATATTACGTTATTGATGTGTATAAGGGTCCTACGGAGACGTAGAGGCCAACTCGCCAAGTATGTTTTCAATTATTACCGCCGAGAAGTTATGTTGGGTTAGGTTTGGTTATATTACGTTATTGATGTAGATAAAGGTCCCACGGAGACGGAGAAGCCAACTCGCCAGGAATATTGTCAAATATTACCGCCGAGAAGATAGGTTGGGTTAGGTTATGTTATATTACGTTCTTGATGTATATAAAGATCCCGCGGAGACGTAGAGGCCAACTCGAAAGGTATGTTGTCAAATATTACCGCCGAGATGTTCGGTTGGGTTAGGTTAGGTTATATTACGTTATTGATGTATATAAAGGTCCCACGGAGACGGAGAAGCCAACTCGCCAGGAATGTTGTCAAATATTACCGCCGAGATGTTAGGTTGGGTTAGGTTAGGTTATATTACGTTCTTGAAGTATATAAACGTCCCACGCAGACGTAGAGGCCAACAAGCCAGGAATGTTGTCAAATATTACCGTCGAGATGATAGGTTGGGTTACGTTAGGTAATATTACGTTATTGATGTATATGAAGGTCAAACGGAGACCTAGAGGCCAACTCGAAAGGAATGTTGTCAAATATTACCGGCGAGATGTTAGGTTGGGTTAGGTTTGGTTATATTTCGTTATTGATGTATATGAAGGTCCCACGGAGACGTAGAGGCCGACTCGCCAGGTATGTGGTCAAATATTACCGCGGAGATGTTAGGTTGGGTTAGGTTACGTTATATTACGTTATTGATGTATATGATGGTCAAACGGAGACGTAGAAGCCATGTCGCCAGGAATGATGTCAAATATTACCGCCGAGATGTTAGGGTGGGTTAGGTTACGCTATATTACGTTATTGATGTATATAAAGGTCCCACGGAGACATAGAGGCCAACAAGCCAGGAATGTGGTCAAATATTACCGGCGAGATGTTAGGTTGGGTTAGGTAAGGTTATATTACGTTATTGATGTATATAAAGGTCCCACGGGAAAGTAGAGGCCAACTCACCAGGTATGTCGTCAAATATTACCGCGGAGATGTTAGGTTGGTTTAGGTTACGTTATATTACGTTATTGATGTATATGATGGTCAAACAGAGACGTAGAAGCCATCTCGCCAGGAATGATGTCAAATATTACCGCCGAGATGTTAGGTTGGGTTAGGTTAGGTTATATTACGTTATTAATGTATATAAAGGTCCCACGGAGACATAGAGGCCAACAAGCCAGGAATGTGGTCAAATATTACCGGCGAGATGTTAGGTTGGGTTAGGTAAGGTTATATTACGTTATTGATGTATATAAAGCTCCCACGGGGACGTAGAGGCCAACTCGCCATGAATGTTTTCAAATATTACCGCCGAGATGTTAGGTTGGGTTAGGTTAGGTTATATTACGTTATAGTTCTCTATGACGGCCTCACGGAGACGTAGAGTCCAACAAGCCAGGAATGTGGTCAAATATTACCGCCGAAATGTTATATTGGGTTAGCTTATGTTATATTATGTTATTGATGTATATAAATATCCCACGGAGACGTAGAGGCCACCTCGCCAGGTATGTTTTCAAATATTACCGCCGAGACGTTAGGTTGGGTTAGGTTAGGTTATATTACGTTATTGATATATGTAAAGGTCCCACGGAGACGTAGAGGCCAACTCGCCAGGAATGATGTCAAATATTACCGCCGAGATTTTAGGTTGGGTTAGGTTACGTTATATTACGTTATTGATGTATATAAAGGTCCCGCGGAGACGTAGAGGCCAACAAGCCAGGAATGTGGTCAAATGTTATCGCCGAGATGTTAGGTTGGTTTAGGTTAGGTTATATTACGTTATAGATGTATATAAAGGTCCCACGGAGACGTAGAGGCCAACTCGCCAGGATTGATGTCAAATATTACCGCCGAGATGTTATGTTGGGTTAGGTTAGGTTATATTACGTTATTGATGTATATAAAGGTCCCACGGAGGCATAGAGGCCAACAAGCCTGGAATGTGGTCACATATTACCGCCGAGATGAAAGGTTGGGTTAGGTTAGGTTATATTACGTTATTGATGTATATAAATGTCCCGCGAAGACATAGAGGCCAACAAGCCAGGAATGTGGTCAAATATTACCGCCGAGATGTTAGGTTGGGTTAGGTTAGGTTATATTACGTTATTGATGTATATAAGGGTCCTACGGAGACGTAGAGGCCAACTCGCCAAGTATGTTTTCAATTATTACCGCCGAGAAGTTATGTTGGGTTAGGTTTGGTTATATTACGTTATTGATGTAGATAAAGGTCCCACGGAGACGGAGAAGCCAACTCGCCAGGAATATTGTCAAATATTACCGCCGAGAAGATAGGTTGGGTTAGGTTATGTTATATTACGTTCTTGATGTATATAAAGATCCCGCGGAGACGTAGAGGCCAACTCGAAAGGTATGTTGTCAAATATTACCGCCGAGATGTTCGGTTGGGTTAGGTTAGGTTATATTACGTTATTGATGTATATAAAGGTCCCACGGAGACGGAGAAGCCAACTCGCCAGGAATGTTGTCAAATATTACCGCCGAGATGTTAGGTTGGGTTAGGTTAGGTTATATTACGTTCTTGAAGTATATAAACGTCCCACGCAGACGTAGAGGCCAACAAGCCAGGAATGTTGTCAAATATTACCGTCGAGATGATAGGTTGGGTTACGTTAGGTAATATTACGTTATTGATGTATATGAAGGTCAAACGGAGACCTAGAGGCCAACTCGAAAGGAATGTTGTCAAATATTACCGGCGAGATGTTAGGTTGGGTTAGGTTTGGTTATATTTCGTTATTGATGTATATGAAGGTCCCACGGAGACGTAGAGGCCGACTCGCCAGGTATGTGGTCAAATATTACCGCGGAGATGTTAGGTTGGGTTAGGTTACGTTATATTACGTTATTGATGTATATGATGGTCAAACGGAGACGTAGAAGCCATGTCGCCAGGAATGATGTCAAATATTACCGCCGAGATGTTAGGGTGGGTTAGGTTACGCTATATTACGTTATTGATGTATATAAAGGTCCCACGGAGACATAGAGGCCAACAAGCCAGGAATGTGGTCAAATATTACCGGCGAGATGTTAGGTTGGGTTAGGTTAGGTTATATTACGTTATAGTTCTCTATGACGGCCCCACGGAGACGTAGAGTCCAACAAGCCAGGAATGTGGTCAAATATTACCGCCGAAATGTTATATTGGGTTAGCTTATGTTATATTATGTTATTGATGTATATAAATATCCCACGGAGACGTAGAGGCCACCTCGCCAGGTATGTTTTCAAATATTACCGCCGAGACGTTAGGTTGGGTTAGGTTAGGTTATATTACGTTATTGATATATGTAAAGGTCCCACGGAGACGGAGAAGCCAACTCGCCAGGAATGTGGTCAAATATTACCGCCGAGATGTTAGATTGGGTTAGGTTAGGTTATATGACGATATTGATGTATATAAAGTTCCCACGGAGACGTAGAGGCCAACTCGCCAGGAATGATGTCAAATATTACCGCCGAGATTTTAGGTTGGGTTAGGTTACGTTATATTACGTTATTGATGTATATAAAGGTCCCGCGGAGACGTAGAGGCCAACAAGCCAGGAATGTGGTCAAATATTATCGCCGAGATGTTAGGTTGGTTTGGGTTAGGTTATATTACGTTATAGATGTATATAAAGGTCCCACGGAGACGTAGAGGCCAACTCGCCAGGATTGATGTCAAATATTACCGCCGAGATGTTATGTTGGGTTAGGTTAGGTTATATTACGTTATTGATGTATATAAAGGTCCCACGGAGGCATAGAGGCCAACAAGCCTGGAATGTGGTCACATATTACCGCCGAGATGAAAGGTTGGGTTAGGTTAGGTTATATTACGTTATTGATGTATATAAATGTCCCGCGAAGACATAGAGGCCAACAAGCCAGGAATGTGGTCAAATATTAGCGCCGAGATGTTAGGTTGGGTTAGGTTAGGTTATATTACGTTATTGATGTATATAAGGGTCCTACGGAGACGTAGAGGCCAACTCGCCAAGTATGTTTTCAATTATTACCGCCGAGAAGTTATGTTGGGTTAGGTTTGGTTATATTACGTTATTGATGTAGATAAAGGTCCCACGGAGACGGAGAAGCCAACTCGCCAGGAATATTGTCAAATATTACCGCCGAGAAGATAGGTTGGGTTAGGTTATGTTATATTACGTTCTTGATGTATATAAAGATCCCGCGGAGACGTAGAGGCCAACTCGCAAGGTATGTTGTCAAATATTACCGCCGAGATGTTCGGTTGGGTTAGGTTAGGTTATATTACGTTATTGATGTATATAAAGGTCCCACGGAGACGGAGAAGCCAACTCGCCAGGAATGTTGTCAAATATTACCGTCGAGATGATAGGTTGGGTTACGTTAGGTAATATTACGTTATTGATGTATATGAAGGTCAAACGGAGACCTAGAGGCCAACTCGAAAGGAATGTTGTCAAATATTACCGGCGAGATGTTAGGTTGGGTTAGGTTAGGTTATATTTCGTTATTGATGTATATGAAGGTCCCACGGAGACGTAGAGGCCGACTCGCCAGGTATGTGGTCAAATATTACCGCGGAGATGTTAGGTTGGGTTAGGTTAAGTTATATTACGTTATTGATGTATATGATGGTCAAACGGAGACGTAGAAGCCATGTCGCCAGGAATGATGTCAAATATTACCGCCGAGATGTTAGGGTGGGTTAGGTTACGCTATATTACGTTATTGATGTATATAAAGGTCCCACGGAGACATAGAGGCCAACAAGCCAGGAATGTGGTCAAATATTACCGGCGAGATGTTAGGTTGGGTTAGGTAAGGTTATATTACGTTATTGATGTATATAAAGGTCCCACGGGAAAGTAGAGGCCAACTCACCAGGTATGTGGTCAAATATTACCGCGGAGATGTTAGGTTGGTTTAGGTTACGTTATATTACGTTATTGATGTATATGATGGTCAAACAGAGACGTAGAAGCCATCTCGCCAGGAATGATGTCAAATATTACCGCCGAGATGTTAGGTTGGGTTAGGTTAGGTTATATTACGTTATTAATGTATATAAAGGTCCCACGGAGACATAGAGGCCAACAAGCCAGGAATGTGGTCAAATATTACCGGCGAGATGTTAGGTTGGGTTAGGTAAGGTTATATTACGTTATTGATGTATATAAAGCTCCCGCGGGGACGTAGAGGCCAACTCGCCAGGAATGTTTTCAAATATTACCGCCGAGATGTTAGGTTGGGTTAGGTTAGGTTATATTACGTTATAGTTCTCTATGACGGCCCCACGGAGACGTAGAGTCCAACAAGCCAGGAATGTGGTCAAATATTACCGCCGAAATGTTATATTGGGTTAGCTTATGTTATATTATGTTATTGATGTATATAAATATCCCACGGAGACGTAGAGGCCACCTCGCCAGGTATGTTTTCAAATATTACCGCCGAGACGTTAGGTTGGGTTTGGTTAGGTTATATTACGTTATTGATGTATATAAAGGTCCCACGGAGACGGACAAGCCAACTCGCCAGGAATGTTGTCAAATATTACCGCAGAGCAGATAGGTTGGGTTAGGTTATGTTATATTACGTTCTTGATGTATATAAAGATCCCGCAGAGACGTAGAGGCCAACTCGCAAGGTATGTTGTCAAATATTACCGCCGAGATGATAGGTTGGGTTAGGTTAGGTTATATTTCGTTATTGATGTATATAAGGGTCCCACGGAGACGGAGAAGCCAACTCGCCAGGAATGTTATCAAATATTACCGCCGAGATGTTCGGTTGGGTTATTTTAGGTTATAGTACGTTATTGATGTATATAAAGGTCCCACGGAGACGGAGAAGCCAACTCGCCAGGAATGTTGTCAAATATTACCGCCGAGGTGTTAGGTTGGGTTAGGTTCGGTTATATTACGTTCTTGAAGTATATAAACGTCCCACGCAGACGTAGAGGCCAACAAGCCAGGAATGTTGTCAAATATTACCGTCGAGATGATAGGTTGGGTTACGTTAGGTAATATTACGTTATTGATGTATATGAAGGTCAAACGGAGACCTAGAGGCCAACTCGAAAGGAATGTTGTCAAATATTACCGGCGAGATGTTAGGTTGGGTTAGGTTAGGTTATATTTCGTTATTGATGTATATGAAGGTCCCACGGAGACGTAGAGGCCGACTCGCCAGGTATGTGGTCAAATATTACCGCGGAGATGTTAGGTTGGGTTAGGTTACGTTATTTTACGTTATTGATGTATATGATGGTCAAACGGAGACGTAGAAGCCATCTCGCCAGGAATGATGTCAAATATTACCGCCGAGATGTTAGGGTGGGTTAGGTTACGTTATATTACGTTATTGATGTATATAAAGGTCCCACGGAGACATAGAGGCCAACAAGCCAGGAATGTGGTCAAATATTACCGGCGAGATGTTAGGTTGGGTTAGGTAAGGTTATATTATGTTATTGATGTATATAAATATCCCACGGAGACGTAGAGGCCACCTCGCCAGGTATGTTTTCAAATATTACCGCCGAGACGTTAGGTTGGGTTAGGTTAGGTTATATTACGTTATTGATATATGTAAAGGTCCCACGGAGACGGAGAAGCCAACTCGCCAGGAATGTGGTCAAATATTACCGCCGAGATGTTAGATTGGGTTAGGTTAGGTTATATGACGATATTGATGTATAT
>CAXAJV010001246.1:0-12470 GCA_963969225.1 Xylocopa violacea
CCCGCCAGGAATGTTGTAAAATAATACATCCGAGATGTGAGGTTGCCTTAGGTTAGGGTATATAACGTTATAGACGTATATAATGTTCCCACGGAGAGGTACGGGCCGACACGACCGGGATTCTGTAAAACATTCCCAGCGAGGGGCTAGATGGATTAGGTTAGGTTATATAATGTTATAGACTTACATAATGTTCCAACCCACAAGTAGGGGCCGACCCGCCAGGAATGTTGTAAAATACTACATCCGAAGTGTGAGGTTGCCTTAGGTTAGGATATATAACATTATAGACGTATATAATGTTCCCACGGAGAGGTACGTGCCGACACGAACGGAAATCTGTAAAACATTACCTGCGAGGGGCTAGATGGATTAGGTTAGGTTATATAACGTTATAGACTTACAAAATGTTCCAACCGAGAAGTAGGGGCCGACCCGCCAGGAATGTTGTAAAATACTACATCCGATGTGTTAGGTTGCATAATGTTCCCACGGAGAGGTACGGGCCGACACGACCGGGATTCTGTAAAACATTACCAGCGATGGGCTAGACGGGTTAGGTTAGGTTATATTACGTTATAGACGTATATAATGTTCCCACCGAGTAGTAGGGGCCGACACGACCGGGATTCTGTGAAACAATACCAGCGATGGGCTAGATGGTTTAGGTTAGGTTATATTACGTTATAGACGTATATAATGTTCCCACGGAGAGGTACGGTCCGACACGACCGGGATTCTGCAAAACATTACCAGCGAATGGCTAGATGGGTTAGGTTAGGTTATATTACGTTATAGACGTATATAATGTTCCCACCGAGAAGTAGGGGCCGGCCCGCCAGGAATGTTGTAAAATAATACATCCGATTTGTGAGGTTGCCTTAGGTTAGGATATATAACATTATAGACGTATATAATGTTCCCACGGAGAGGTACGTGCCGACACGAACGGGAAACTGTAAAACATTACCTGCGAGGGGCTAGATGGATTAGGTTAGGTTATATTACGTTATAGACTTACATAATGTTCCAACCGAGAAGTAGGGGCCGACCCGCCAGGAATGTTGTAAAATACTACATCCGATGTGTTAGGTTGCCTTAGGTTAGGATATATAACGTTAGAGACGTATATAAGGTTCCCACGGAGATATACGGACCCAAACGACCGGGATTCTGTAAAACATTCCCAGCGGGGGGCTAGATGGGTTAGGTTAGGTTATATTACGTTATAAACGTATATAATGTTCCCACCGAGATGTAGGGGCCGGCCGCCAGGTATGTTGTAAAATACTACATCCGAGGTGTGAGGTTGCCTTAGGTTAGGATATATAACGTTATAGACGTATATAACGTTCCCACGGAGAGGTACGGGCCGACACGACCGGGATTCTGTAAAACATTACCAACAAATGGCTAGATGGATTATGTTAGGCTATATTACGTTATAGACGTATATAATGTTCCAACCGAGAAGTAGGGGCCGACCCGCCAGGAATGTTGTAAAATACTACATCCGAGGTGTGAGGTTGCCTTAGGTTAGGATATATAACGTTATAGACGTATACAATGTTCCCACCGAGACGTACGGCGCTACACGAACGGGATTCTACAAAACATTCCCAGCGAGGGGCTAGATGGATTAGGTTAGGTTATATTACGTTATAGACTTACATAATGTTCCAACCGAGAAGTAGGGGCCGACCCGCCAGGAATGTTGTAAAATACTACATCCGATGTGTTAGGTTGCCTTAGGTTAGGATATATAACGTTAGATACGTATATAAGGTTCCCACGGAGATATACGGACCCAAACGACCGGGATTCTGTAAAACATTCCCAGCGGGGGGCTAGATGGGTTAGGTTAGGTTATATTACGTTATAAACGTATATTATGTTCCCACCGAGATGTAGGGGCCGGCCGCCAGGTATGTTGTAAAATACTACATCCGAGGTGTGAGGTTGCCTTAGGTTAGGATATATAACGTTATAGACGTATATAATGTTCCCACGGAGTGGTACGGGCCGACACGACCGGGATTCTGTAAAACATTACCAGCGAGGGGCTAGATGAGTTAGGTTAGGTTATATTACGTTATAAACGTATATAACGTTCCCACCGAGAAGTAGGGGCCGACCCGCCAGGAATGCTGTAAAATACTACATCCGAGATGTTAGATTGCCTTAGGTTAGGATATATAACATTATCGACGTATATAATGTTCCCACCGAGACGTACGGGGCTACACGAACGGGATTCTACAAAACATTCCCAGCGAGGAGCTAGATGCGTTAGGTTAGGTTATATTACGTTATAGACGTATATAATGTTCCCATCGAGACGTACGGGGCTACACGAACGGGATTCTACAAAACATTCCCAGCGAGGAGCTAGATGCGTTAGGTTAGGTTATATTACGTTATAGACGTATATAATGTTCCCCCCGAGATGTAGGGGCCGGTCCGCCAGGAATGTTGTAAAATACTACATCCGATGTGTGAGGTTGCCTTAGGTTAGGATATATAACGTTATAGACGTATACAATGTTCCCACGGAGAGGTACGGGCCGACACGACCGGGAATCTGTAAAACATTACCTGCGAGAGGCTAGATGGATTAGGTTAGGTTATATAACGTTATAGACTTACATAATGTTCCAACCGAGAAGTAGGGGCCGAACCGCCACGAATGTTGTAAAATACTACATCCGATGGGTTAGGTTGCCTTAGGTTAGGATATATAACGTTATAGACGTATATAATGTTCCCACGGAGTGGTACGGGCCGACACGCACGGGATTCTGTAAAACATTACCAGCGAGGGGCTAGATGGGTTAGGTTAGGTTATATTACGTTAGAAACGTATATAATGTTCCCACCGAGAAGTAGGGGCCGACCTGCCAGGAATGCTGTAAAATACTACATCCGAGATGCTAGATTGCCTTAGGTTAGGATATATAACGTTATAGACGTATATAATGTTCCCTCCGAGACGTACGGGGCTACACGAACGGGATTCTACAAAATATTCCCAGCGAGGAGCTAGATGGGTTAGGTTAGGTTATATTACGTTATAGACGTATATAATGTTCCCATCGAGACGTACGGGGCTACACGAACGGGATTCTAGAAAACATTCCCAGCGGGGGGCTAGATGGGTTAGGTTAGGTTATATTACGTTATAGACTTACATAATGTTCCGACCGAGAAGTAGGGCCCGACCCGCCAGGAATGTTGTAAAATACTACATCCGAGGTGTGAGGTTGCCTTTGGTTAGGATATATAACGTTATAGACGTATATAATGTTCCCACGGAGTGGTACGGGCCGACACGACCGGGATTCTGTAAAACATTACCAGCGACGGGCTAGATGGATTAGGTTAGGGTATATAATGTTATAGACTTACATAATGTTCCCACAGAGATGTAGGGGCCGACCCGCCAGGAATGTTGTAAAATACTACATCCAAGGTGTGAGGTTGCCTTAGGTTAGGATATATAACGTTGTAGACGTATACAATGTTCCCACGGAGAGGTACGGGCCGACACGACCGGGATTCTGTAAAACATTACCAGCGATGGGCTAGATGGATTAGGTTAGGTTATATAATGTTTCAGACTTACATAATGTTCCAACCGAGAAGTAGGGGCCGACCCGCCAGGAATGTTGTAAAATACTACATCCGAGGTGTGAGGTTGCCTTAGGTTAGGATATATAACGTTAGAGACGTATATAATGTTCCCACCGAGACGTACGGGGCTACACGAACGGGATTCTACAAAACATTCCCAGCGAGGGGCTAGATGGATTAGGTTAGGTTATATTACGTTATAGACTTACATAATGTTCCAACCGAGAAGTAGGGGCCGACCCGCCAGGAATGCTGTAAAATACTACATCCGAGATGTTAGATTGCCTTAGGTTAGGATATATAACATTATAGACGTATATAATGTTCCCACCGAGACGTATGGGGCTACACGAACGGGATTCTACAAAACATTCCCAGCGAGGAGCTAGATGCGTTAGGTTAGGTAATATTACGTTACAGACGTATATAATGTTCCCATCGAGGCGTACGGGGCTACACGAACGGGATTCTACAAAACATTCTCAGCGAGGAGCTAGATGCGTTAGGTTAGGTTATATTACGTTATAGACGTATATAATGTTCCCACCGAGATGTACGGGCCGGCCCGCCAGGAATGTTGCAAAATACTACATCCGAGGTGTGAGGTTGCTTTTGGTTAGGATATATAACGTTATAGACGTATATAATGTTACCATCGAGACGTACGGGGCTACACGAACGGGATTCTAGAAAACATTCCCAGCGGGGGGCTAGATGGGTTAGGTTAGGTTATATTAGGTTATAGACGTATATAATGTTCCCACTGAGAAGTAGGGGCCGGCCCGCCAGGAATGTTGTAAAATAATACATCCGATTTGTGAGGTTGCCTTAGGTTAGGGTATATAACGTTATAGACGTATATAATGTTCCCACGGAGAGGTACGGGCCGACACGACCGGGATTCTGTAAAACATTCCCAGCGAGGGGCTAGATGGATTAGGTTAGGTTATATAATGTTATAGACTTACATAATGTTCCAACCCACAAGTAGCGGCCGACCCGCCAGGAATGTTGTAAAATACTACATCCGAAGTGTGAGGTTGCCTTAGGTTAGGATATATAACATTATAGACGTATATAATGTTCCCACCGAGACGTACGGGGCTACACGAACGGGATTCTACGAAACATTCCCAGCGAGGAGCTAGATGGGTTAGGTTAGGTTATATTACGTTATAGACGTATATAATGTTGCCACCGAGATGCAGGGGCCGGCCCGCCAGGAATGTTGTAAAATACTACATTCGAGGTGTGAGGTTGCCTTAGGTTAGGATATATAACGTTATAGAAGTATATAATGTTCCCTCCGAGACGTACGGGGCTACACGAACGGGATTCTACAAAACATTCCCAGCGAGGGGCTAGATGGATTAGGTTAGGTTATATTACGTTATAGACTTACATAATGTTCCAACCGAGAAGTAGGGGCCGACCCGCCAGGAATGCTGTAAAATACTACATCCGAGATGTTAGATTGCCTTAGGTTAGGATATATAACATTATAGACGTATATAATGTTCCCACCGAGACGTACGGGGCTACACGAACGGGATTCTACAAAACATTCCCAGCGAGGAGCTAGATGCGTTAGGTTAGGTTATATTACGTTATAGACGTATATAATGTTCCCATCGAGACGTACGGGGCTACACGAACGGGATTCTAGA
The DNA here is from genome assembly GCA_963969225.1 of Xylocopa violacea. Taxonomy (NCBI): domain Eukaryota; kingdom Metazoa; phylum Arthropoda; class Insecta; order Hymenoptera; family Apidae; genus Xylocopa; species Xylocopa violacea. The sequence continues at coordinate 5,298 of CAXAJV010001246.1, forward strand.
AAACATTCCCATTTGGGGGCTAGATGGGTTAGGTTAGGTTATATTAGGTTATAGACGTATATAATGTTCCCACTGAGAAGTAGGGGCCGGCCCGCCAGGAATGTTGTAAAATACTACATCCGAGGTGTGAGGTTGCCTTAGGTTAGGATATATAACGTTATAGACGTATATAACGTTCCCACGGAGAGGTACGGGCCGACACGACCGGGATTCTGTAAAACATTACCAGCGAATGGCTAGATGGATTATGTTAGGTTATATTACGTTACAGACGTATATAATGTTCCAACCGAGAAGTAGGGGCCGACCCGCCAGGAATGTTGTAAAATACTACATCCGAGGTGTGAGGTTGCCTTAGGTTAGGATATATAAAGTTATAGACGTATATAATGTTCCCACCGAGACGTACGGGGCTACACGAACGGGATTCTACAAAACATTCCCAGCGAGGGGCTAGATGGATTAGGTTAGGTTATATTACGTTATAGACTTACATAATGTTCCAACCGAGAAGTAGGGGCCGACCCGCCAGGAATGTTGTAAAATACTACATCCGATGTGTTAGGTTGCCTTAGGTTAGGATATATAACGTTAGAGACGTATATAAGGTTCCCACGGAGATATACGGACCCAAACGACCGGGATTCTGTAAAACATTCCCAGCGGGGGGCTAGATGGGTTAGGTTAGGTTATATTACGTTATAAAAGTATATAATGTTCCCACCGAGATGTAGAGGCCGGCCGCCAGGTATGTTGTAAAATACTACATCCGAGGTGTGAGGTTGCCTTAGGTTAGGATATATAACGTTATAGACGTATATAATGTTCCCACGGAGTGGTACGGGCCGACACGACCGGGATTCTGTAAAATATTACCAGCGAGGGGCTAGATGAGTTAGGTTAGGTTATATTACGTTATAAACGTATATAACGTTCCCACCGAGAAGTAGGGGCCGACCCGCCAGGAATGCTGTAAAATACTACATCCGAGATGTTAGATTGCCTTAGGTTAGGATATATAACATTATAGACGTATATAATGTTCCCACCGAGACGTACGGGGCTACACGAACGGGATTCTACAAAACATTCCCAGCGAGGAGCTAGATGCGTTAGGTTAGGTTATATTACGTTATAGACGTATATAATGTTCCCATCGAGACGTACGGGGCTACACGAACGGGATTCTACAAAACATTCTCAGCGAGGAGCTAGATGCGTTAGGTTAGGTTATATTACGTTATAGACGTATATAGTGTTCCAACCGAGAAGTAGGGGCCGACCCGCCAGGAATGTTGTAAAATACTACATCCGATGTGTTAGGTTGCCTTGGGTTAGGATATATAACGTTAGAGACGTATATAATGTTCCCACGGAGATATACGGACCCAAACGACCGGGATTCTGTAAAACATTACCAGCGATGGGCTAGATGGTTTAGGTTAGGTTATATTACGTTATAAACGTATATAATGTTCCCACCGAGATGTAGGGGCCAGCCCGCCAGGAATGTTGTAAAATACTACATCCGAGATGTCAGATTGCCTTAGGTTAGAATATATATAACGTTATAGACGTATATAATGTTCCCACCGAGACGTACGGGGCTACACGAACGGGATTCTACAAAACATTCCCAGCGAGGAGCTAGATGGGTTAGGTTAGGTTATATTACGTTATAGACGTATATAATGTTCCCACCGAGATGTAGGGGCCGGCCCGCCAGGAATGTTGTTAAATACTACATCCGAGGTGTGAGGTTGCTTTAGGTTAGGATATATAACGTTATAGACGTATATAGTATTCCCACCGAGACGTACGTGGCTACACGAACGGGATTCTACAAAACATTCCCAGCGAGGAGCTAGATGCGTTAGGTTAGGTTATATTACGTTATAGACGTATATAATGTTCCCATCGAGACGTACGGGGCTACACGAACGGGATTCTACAAAACATTCTCAGCGAGGAGCTAGATGCGTTAGGTTAGGTTATATTACGTTATAGACGTATATAGTGTTCCAACCGAGAAGTAGGGGCCGACCCGCCAGGAATGTTGTAAAATACTACATCCGATGTGTTAGGTTGCCTTGGGTTAGGATATATAACGTTAGAGACGTATATAATGTTCCCACGGAGATATACGGACCCAAACGACCGGGATTCTGTAAAACATTACCAGCGATGGGCTAGATGGTTTAGGTTAGGTTATATTACGTTATAAACGTATATAATGTTCCCACCGAGATGTAGGGGCCAGCCCGCCAGGAATGTTGTAAAATACTACATCCGAGATGTCAGATTGCCTTAGGTTAGAATATATATAACGTTATAGACGTATATAATGTTCCCACCGAGACGTACGGGGCTACACGAACGGGATTCTACAAAACATTCCCAGCGAGGAGCTAGATGGGTTAGGTTAGGTTATATTACGTTATAGACGTATATAATGTTCCCACCGAGATGTAGGGGCCGGCCCGCCAGGAATGTTGTTAAATACTACATCCGAGGTGTGAGGTTGCTTTAGGTTAGGATATATAACGTTATAGACGTATATAGTATTCCCACCGAGACGTACGTGGCTACACGAACGGGATTCTACAAAACATTACCAGCGAGGAGCTAGATGGGTTAGGTTAGGTTATATTACGTTATAGACGTATATAATGTTCCCACCGAGATGTAGGGGCCGACACGTCCGGGATTCTGTAAAACATTACCAGCGATGGGCTAGATGGGTTAGGTTAGGTTATATTACGTTATAGACGTATATAATGTTCCCACCGAGAAGTAGGGGCCGACCCGCCAGGAATGTTGTAAAATACTACGTCCGAGATGTTAGGCTGCCTTAGGTTAGGGTATATAACGTTAGAGACGTATATAATGTTCCCACGGAGAGGTACGGGCCGACACGAACGGGATTCTACAAAACATTCCCAGCGAGGAGCTAGATGCGTTAGGTTAGGTTATATTACGTTATAGACGTATATAATGTTCCCATCGAGACGTACGGGGCTACACGAACGGGATTCTACAAAACATTCTCAGCGAGGAGCTAGATGCGTTAGGTTAGGTTATATTACGTTATAGACGTATATAATGTTACAACCGAGAAGTAGGGGCCGGTCCGCCAGGAATGTTGTAAAATACTACATCCGAGGTGTTAGATTGCCTTAGGTTAGAATATATATAACGTTATAGACGTATATAATGTTCCCACCGAGACGTACGGGGCTACACGAACGGGATTCTAGAAAATATTCCCAGGGGGGGCTAGATGGGTTAGGTTATGTTATATGAGGTTATAGACGTATATAATGTTCCCACTGAGAAGTAGCGGCCGGCCCGCCAGGAATGTTGTAAAATACTACATTCGAGGTGTGAGGTTGCCTTAGGTTAGGATATATAACGTTATAGAAGTATATAATGTTCCCTCCGAGACGTACGGGGCTACACGAACGGGATTCTACAAAACATTCCCAGCGAGGGGCTAGATGGATTAGGTTAGGTTATATTACGTTATAGACTTACATAATGTTCCAACCGAGAAGTAGGGGCCGACCCGCCAGGAATGCTGTAAAATACTACATCCGAGATGTTAGATTGCCTTAGGTTAGGATATATAACATTATAGACGTATATAATGTTCCCACCGAGACGTACGGGGCTACACGAACGGGATTCTACAAAACATTCCCAGCGAGGAGCTAGATGCGTTAGGTTAGGTTATATTACGTTATAGACGTATATAATGTTCCCATCGAGACGTACGGGGCTACACGAACGGGATTCTAGAAAACATTCCCATTTGGGGGCTAGATGGGTTAGGTTAGGTTATATTAGGTTATAGACGTATATAATGTTCCCACTGAGAAGTAGGGTCCGGCCCGCCAGGAATGTTGTAAAATACTACATCCGAGGTGTGAGGTTGCCTTAGGTTAGGATATATAACATTATAGACGTATATAACGTTCCCACGGAGAGGTACGGGCCGACACGACCGGGATTCTGTAAAACATTACCAGCGAATGGCTAGATGGATTATGTTAGGTTATATTACGTTACAGACGTATATAATGTTCCAACCGAGAAGTAGGGGCCGACCCGCCAGGAATGTTGTAAAATACTACATCCGAGGTGTGAGGTTGCCTTAGGTTAGGATATATAAAGTTATAGCGTATATAATGTTCCCACCGAGACGTACGGGGCTACACGAACGGGATTCTACAAAACATTCCCAGCGAGGGGCTAGATGGATTAGGTTAGGTTATATTACGTTATAGACTTACATAATGTTCCAACCGAGAAGTAGGGGCCGACCCGCCAGGAATGTTGTAAAATACTACATCCGATGTGTTAGGTTGCCTTAGGTTAGGATATATAACGTTAGAGACGTATATAAGGTTCCCACGGAGATATACGGACCCAAACGACCGGGATTCTGTAAAACATTCCCAGCGGGGGGCTAGATGGGTTAGGTTAGGTTATATTACGTTATAAAAGTATATAATGTTCCCACCGAGATGTAGAGGCCGGCCGCCAGGTATGTTGTAAAATACTACATCCGAGGTGTGAGGTTGCCTTAGGTTAGGATATATAACGTTATAGACGTATATAATGTTCCCACGGAGTGGTACGGGCCGACACGACCGGGATTCTGTAAAATATTACCAGCGAGGGGCTAGATGAGTTAGGTTAGGTTATATTACGTTATAAACGTATATAACGTTCCCACCGAGAAGTAGGGGCCGACCCGCCAGGAATGCTGTAAAATACTACATCCGAGATGTTAGATTGCCTTAGGTTAGGATATATAACATTATAGACGTATATAATGTTCCCACCGAGACGTACGGGGCTACACGAACGGGATTCTACAAAACATTCCCAGCGAGGAGCTAGATGCGTTAGGTTAGGTTATATTACGTTATAGACGTATATAATGTTCCCATCGAGACGTACGGGGCTACACGAACGGGATTCTACAAAACATTCTCAGCGAGGAGCTAGATGCGTTAGGTTAGGTTATATTACGTTATAGACGTATATAGTGTTCCAACCGAGAAGTAGGGGCCGACCCGCCAGGAATGTTGTAAAATACTACATCCGATGTGTTAGGTTGCCTTGGGTTAGGATATATAACGTTAGAGACGTATATAATGTTCCCACGGAGATATACGGACCCAAACGACCGGGATTCTGTAAAACATTACCAGCGATGGGCTAGATGGTTTAGGTTAGGTTATATTACGTTATAAACGTATATAATGTTCCCACCGAGATGTAGGGGCCAGCCCGCCAGGAATGTTGTAAAATACTACATCCGAGATGTTAGATTGCCTTAGGTTAGAATATATATAACGTTATAGACGTATATAATGTTCCCACCGAGACGTACGGGGCTACACGAACGGGATTCTACAAAACATTCCCAGCGAGGAGCTAGATGGGTTAGGTTAGGTTATATTACGTTATAGACGTATATAATGTTCCCACCGAGATGTAGGGGCCGGCCCGCCAGGAATGTTGTTAAATACTACATCCGAGGTGTGAGGTTGCTTTAGGTTAGGATATATAACGTTATAGACGTATATAGTATTCCCACCGAGACGTACGTGGCTACACGAACGGGATTCTACAAAACATTACCAGCGAGGAGCTAGATGGGTTAGGTTAGGTTATATTACGTTATAGACGTATATAATGTTCCCACCGAGATGTAGGGGCCGACACGTCCGGGATTCTGTCAAACATTACCAGCGATGGGCTAGATGGGTTAGGTTAGGTTATATTACGTTATAGACGTATATAATGTTCCCACCGAGAAGTAGGGGCCGACCCGCCAGGAATGTTGTAAAATACTACGTCCGAGATGTTAGGCTGCCTTAGGTTAGGGTATATAACGTTAGAGACGTATATAATGTTCCCACGGAGAGGTACGGGCCGACACGAACGGGATTCTACAAAACATTCCCAGCGAGGAGCTAGATGCGTTAGGTTAGGTTATATTACGTTATAGACGTATATAATGTTCCCATCGAGACGTACGGGGCTACACGAACGGGATTCTACAAAACATTCTCAGCGAGGAGCTAGATGCGTTAGGTTAGGTTATATTACGTTATAGACGTATATAATGTTACAACCGAGAAGTAGGGGCCGGTCCGCCAGGAATGTTGTAAAATACTACATCCGAGGTGTTAGATTGCCTTAGGTTAGAATATATATAACGTTATAGACGTATATAATGTTCCCACCGAGACGTACGGGGCTACACGAACGGGATTCTAGAAAATATTCCCAGGGGGGGCTAGATGGGTTAGGTTATGTTATATGAGGTTATAGACGTATATAATGTTCCCACTGAGAAGTAGCGGCCGGCCCGCCAGGAATGTTGTAAAATACTACATTCGAGGTGTGAGGTTGCCTTAGGTTAGGATATATAACGTTATAGAAGTATATAATGTTCCCTCCGAGACGTACGGGGCTACACGAACGGGATTCTACAAAACATTCCCAGCGAGGGGCTAGATGGATTAGGTTAGGTTATATTACGTTATAGACTTACATAATGTTCCAACCGAGAAGTAGGGGCCGACCCGCCAGGAATGCTGTAAAATACTACATCCGAGATGTTAGATTGCCTTAGGTTAGGATATATAACATTATAGACGTATATAATGTTCCCACCGAGACGTACGGGGCTACACGAACGGGATTCTACAAAACATTCCCAGCGAGGAGCTAGATGCGTTAGGTTAGGTTATATTACGTTATAGACGTATATAATGTTCCCATCGAGACGTACGGGGCTACACGAACGGGATTCTACAAAACATTCTCAGCGAGGAGCTAGATGCGTTAGGTTAGGTTATATTACGTTATAGACGTATATAATGTTACAACCGAGAAGTAGGGGCCGGTCCGCCAGGAATGTTGTAAAATACTACATCCGAGGTGTTAGATTGCCTTAGGTTAGAATATATATAACGTTATAGACGTATATAATGTTCCCACCGAGACGTACGGGGCTACACGAACGGGATTCTAGAAAATATTCCCAGGGGGGGCTAGATGGGTTAGGTTATGTTATATGAGGTTATAGACGTATATAATGTTCCCACTGAGAAGTAGCGGCCGGCCCGCCAGGAATGTTGTAAAATACTACAT